>JXSR01S024413.1:49810-59940 GCA_000969725.1 Ophiothrix spiculata
CTTACTGAGCCAAATCAAATCTCAAATGCATTTAATGTTTTTTTTTTGTTAATATTGGCCCAAAACTTGCGCTCAAAATCCAACATACGGGAAAGAACTTTTATGACTACTTGAATCAACCTGCCCAAACATGTATGTACGCTAAACCTATTATTCCTGAGGAAATATAAAAAATAATACGTAAATTTAGCCAAAATAAAAGCCCCGGACATGATAATATAGGAAATATGATTGTGAAAAAAGTAGCAAAAGAAATATCTGTACCTTTGTCTATTATATTCAACTGTTCTTTATCTACAGGTATAGTACCCGAGAAGTTGAAAATTGCCAAAGTTATACCAGTTTACAAAAAAGATGATTCTGAAATGTTATCAATTTACAGACCTGTATCCGTTCTTCCATGTGTCTCTAAAGTTCTTGAAAGATTGATGTTTAATAGGTGCATGAGCTATATTGACAAGAACAAAATTTAAATGAAAAACAATTTGGGTTCAGATCAAATCATTCCACGTACATGGCAGTCACAGAACTTGTTGATAAAGTTACTCAAGCTGTAGAAAGAAATGACGGCGCACTTGGGATTTTTCTTGATCTGTCAAAAGCATTTGACACCATTAACCATGACATATTATTATACAAATTAGAATATTATGGCTTTAAGGGTATAATTTATCAATGGTTCAAAAGCTATCTTAAAAACCGAAAACAATTTGTTAGATACCAGTCATACGATTCAGATTATAAAGATATTAAGTGTGACGTCCCCCAAGGTTCAATACTGGGTCCGTTGCTCTTTATACTTTATGTAAACGATATTATATGTACAACTTCACTGTTTGACATTATTCTGTTTGCTGATGACACAACTTTGTTATATTCTCACCCTAATATCTCATCACAAATGGATTGTATCAACAGAGAATTACTTGAAATAACTAATTGGTTCCAAGCAAACAAATTGTCTGTAAATGCAAGCAAAACTAATTATATGGTCCTGGGAACATCACATACTACCAGTAAATATACAGATGTAAACAACATTAATTATAAAGATCTTAAAAATGACGGTCTTGATATTGCAGAAAGTAAGAGTTATAATGATCAATCAAGAAAAAAGATTATCAATGTCATTTTGGATAATGTATCACTAGAAAGAGTCAAGTTTACAAAATTCCTAGGTGTTATAATAGATGAAAACCTTACTTGGAAGAATCATATCGATGCAATATCAAAAACAGTATCTAGAAACACTGGAATGTTAACTAAATTGAAGCATTATGTACCTGGACATATATTACGTTCTTTGTATTGTACACTTATTCTACCGTATACTAATTATGGCATTTTAGTCTGGGGTAATACCTGTAAAATATATCTGAACAGATTCTCAAATTACAAAAGTGGGCGATTAGAACTATATCACATGAACATTACCGATGCCACACCTGGCCATTATTTAAAAAACATAAAATCCTGACTGTACAAGATGCTTTTAAACTTGAACTGGGGATTTTTATGTACAAGCACCAAACTAAACAACTTCCAGAAATCTTTGTCAATTATTTCCGTAAACATAACCAAATTCATAACTATCAATCAAGAAATTCAGAAAATTACAGTATTTATAATGCTAAAAAAATGTATGCCGACAGAGCGATTAGAATTACTGGACCCATTCTATGGAATTCGTTAAATATGAAATTGAAAGAGGCAAAAACTATCAAACAATTTAGATCGACTATGAAAACTACATTACTTGATCTTTATAAGTGAGCTTTGTTTGGTTCTTGGTATCTTGTTCATGTGATAGTAAATTTATTTTTGTGCTGTAATTTAAATGTGCAACGTAGGCCCTACTAAGTGTTTCAAGGGGATAGCCCTTTCAGGCCTTTACTGGCCTTTTGTTATCTCCTCAATATCAGTTTGTTTATGTCTATGTTACGTTTTATGGAATGTTTGTAATTTTATGATATTGAAATAAATTTGATTTGATTTGATTTGATTTGATTTACATCTGATACTGGTTTTTACTGCATTTTTGAATTTCTTGTTAAATTTCCTTTCAGAAAATGTATACTTTTACTATTATGGGGACTATAATTATTGAGATATGCTTAAAAGAAGACGGACACATTACGCGTTTTAAGTAAAGTATGGCATGCTACTGTAGTCGGCTATGTAAAAGGCATCAATTATCCATGGTGTAAACACTTTTAACATTAAATTTACAGTATTGATTATATAATTTTCTTAGATTGGCATTATGAACTAAATAGTTTAAAGGTGTAGCTTTTTTTTTGAAACAACAAAGAATACAGTAATATGATCGAATTTTATAAATCTTTTTTTAAATGGAGACGCAAAAAATGCAGTTTCCCATTGACTTTGTACAGGGTTGCCGCTTCCTCGGTAGCCGCTTCCTCAACCACCCTCGGTTGTGTCAATTAAAATAGTCATAAATATATTTCTATACAAGTTATTTTAATCAAACTTCACACCAAGAAAGCTTAATGTATTAGCCTCAATATAACACCAAAATATTTGCAATAGCTTGTGTATTTTCAAAATTAAGACTAAAGAACAAACATGTCACGGCGAAAAATGTAACGAAACACCCTTTTCAGCGTTGAGGTAAAAACACATGGCCATAAAACAAAATTAAGGTACAAGATCTGAATCATTCTAAGTTGTGTTTGAACATTCAAAATTTGGAAAATACCCTCATGCGAGGAAGCTACTTTTGACCCCCTCCCTTATATATTCAAAGTGAACTCAAAATCGTGGGTGTTTTGATCAAATTTCAATTAACCACCAGCTATTAAGTGCTCTTCCCTAAATTGAGGTACACAGGAATCCTGCATGAAGCAGGGAAGATTCCTTGTTCCTTGTAGTTTCCATATGATTTATTGGCACATTAATTGAAACTTCTTAAAAAGCAGGGGTTGTCAATAAAGGTAAATTGAAAAAACAAACAAACGAAAACAGTGCTCCTTCCTATTCTTATCTGGAGCGCTTAGTGAGCCAGGATTCCTGCAGTATTCCTGGCCTCTTGGGGGAAAGAGAGCTAGGTAATAATGGTAATTTTAGGTAGAGACCCTATTAAAGTAATTGACTTCAAGAAATATGATTGTCATAAAACAATGTAATTGCATAGATATAACATAACAAATGGCTATGTTATGCTCTGACGCCAATTTTGCCAAAATGAAGGCAAATTTGCAACATCTTTGAGAGGTTATAAAATCTGAACGAAATGGAATATGAATTTCTCAGTGTAAACGTATTTGTTTGACGACCAAATAAACCCCTTACATCAATTGAGATAAATCTGAGTCTCTGAGAGATCACGGCTATGGAAACCCATACAGGTGATACAAGCCAGAATGCTACTTTAAAAGTAAATTATACACGGATAAAAATGAAGCCTACGCCTTTAACATGAGGTATATTTTTAACAAATACCTAAATATCACTGCTTTACCAGTTGGCCACATATTGATCATTGCAAGTTTTAAAGTCCCCTTCATGAAAATGTCAACCACCAGTCATGCTAGTCAAGAGCCTGCTAGATACATAATTGTACTCATAACTCCCAACAATACAAGTACATACATCCAAGAAGATCTACAAACAAATCAAGATAACGTGATTGAATCATCATCCTGCAATCTGCTGTTGTTCATATATGGTCCAGTTCATAGTGGTTATGGTAATTATTTTAGCCAGGTTTGTTTTACTTAAACCTGTATAATATGACAATCCACTAACCGCTGGCTAAATCACTTCATTGTGTTTGGAAAAATAGGTAAGTGTCTTTCTCCTCTCTCAATTTGACACAATTTTGACCAGAATGTGACAAAATTATGTCAAAAGTAGGTAGATTTGGGACAATTATTTGACACAAATTTGATATATCTTTGTAACATCAGATTTGACATACATTTGATAGAAGGATCTTCTACAATGATTTGACACAATCTTGATAGCTTTGTAACAATGGATTTGACATATATTTTGACAGAGGGATCTTTGAGTGATTTGACACAATGTTGATATACCGATTGTAACATTTGACACAATTTTGACCAGAATGTGTCCAAATTATGTTAAAAGTAGGTAGATTTGGGACAATTATTTGACAAAGTTTATTTGACACAAATTTGACCATGTCACAAAGTTTTATTAAACACAAATTTAACACAAACTTAACATAAAATGTCAAATGTGTATCAAATTTGTGTTTTATTTGCACCCAAAAATATATTTGACTTATTATGTCAAATTTCTCTCACAATTGTGTCAAATTTATATCAAAACCATGTTTAAAAATGTCCCAAATCTATCTACTTTTAACATACTTTTGCCATAGAGCAAAACTGTGTCAAACGTGTGTGTCAAAACTGTGCCGAATTGTGGCAAGGGCTAGAGCAACAGCTCCTTTACCGCCTTTTCACTCAGACTCTAATGAGTTCAACCCCCCCCCCCCCGAGAATGTAGTAGTCCTATTTCCGTTATCTACCTAAGTTGTGTGCAAACAGGCAATATTACAAGTACTTTTAAACAATATCTAACAGAAACAGACATACACTGTCATAGTTCATAACATTTCAGGATCTATAGAGAATTAAAATGTCTGACAAACTCGCTTATTAAATGTATATTAAATTTGGACCGGGGACGTTTTCAGTTTTAAACCGCTGGATCCACATAAGATTCAGATTATAATATGTAATATGTGCAGCAATTTCAAAGTCAGCCTTTGCAACTGGGAATATCGTGATTCAGCGCATATCAATCAATGTGTAAGTATTGCACTGTTATGATAATCATAAACTCAAGTTTTTATTTGTAAAATCTACAAAATAGAATTATACATACATTAGGTTTATCTTGCGAAAGAAGCATATCAATAAAAATATGGGATAGCCGTTTGCCTTTAACAAAATAAAGCAAAATGTGTGTGAACACAATATGTGATGACTCTCCCCGAAAAGGCGGACTTTGCGACAGAAATCTTTTCAAGATATAGGTGAAAATAGACAGCAAAACATAAATTAATTTTCAGCAGATATTCTGTTGTAAAATTTGATCGCCTTGATCAATTTCGACAATTTAGGTGTCATTTTAAAGCTTCAATAATGCTGCAACAGATGAAATGAAAATATCTAAATTGATATCATCTTCACAGTCAAACACTTTCGGGGTGAGCCATCACATATGATGTCCAATACACAAGCGGTCATTACTTGTATTTATTCAATGTGATAGCTTAGTGCAAATATGTAGTAAACACTTATTAAAGATCTAGTTTAGAAAAGTCAATCTGCGAATCATCATTTGTGGTGGATCCCTGGTCACATAGCCTTGCAGCGAGGTTACAATGTGTTTAAGGCGTCAATTCAGCAGACGGCCGGTAGCTCTAGACGCCGGAGGCACGCCGCAAGCATTTAATTCCGAGTTAAAACTTTGCAGTTTGTATACGATGTCTTTAGTTATGGTCATATAACCACCGGCGTCCGACCGGGTATCGCAATCATTCACCGGGGACATACCGATGTTATACCGGTGTAATGAGACTGAGTGTCCCCCATAACCAGGAGTCTGGTTCTAATTGAACTACACGGAATAAGTCGCAATCAACGATTTATTGATCGCATATGTACAAGTACAACTTTGGTAGCGGGTGCCCGTGGGCAGTTTATAAAGGCGCCCCTAAATATCGAAACGTGTGCGCCTACGGGTCGAGGGCCCCGCTAAAGGGCCCCGGTGGGGTCCAGGGGCAAAACCCCTGGTGGGTGTCCAGGGGGGCGAAACCCCCGGAAGCTCAGGGGTTTTTGCGGCATTTTTAATGGAAAAGTACCAAGATTTTCACTATAAAAACATAAAATAATATTATACTAATGGTTTGTTTCCGCAGCAGTTTTGTACGACTGGCATTTGGACCCAACTTTTGCTCCATAAAACAATAAAATTATGTGTAAAAAAAAAGAAAAGAAAGAACAAGCTATGCATAGGTCTATTAAAATTAAAACTTCTGTCTTTAAGTAGTAAGAACCATGTTCTCGGCAAAAATGTCTCTTGAAATTGGAAGATAATTGGTATTAGCTGCAGGTACTATCTATATTGCTTAGAAAACATCAATTGGTAGTCTCATTTCAAAATGGCAGTTAAAAATAACCTTTTTTAAAGCTCCCATGAAATAAAAATTTAAGTTTGTTTAAAATGAAGCTTATTGGCCATTAAATACAAAACAATATAGTTCATTATCATTGGGGGTTTTGTTTAAAAAACACAGGTAATAATGATGCAACGTGTGACAAGTCTAGCATGAGGGACAAAAACACGTTCATTATTATGCACCACTTTCTACATCAGACACCACTTTTTACATCATAAGCGGTAATTGTTCACAGTATTGGTCTATTAGTAAATCAGTGAATACAATGAACAGAAAATTCCAGCCAGAAGTCAGGTCGCTGAAATATCGCTTATTTTATTTTTATTTATACATGAAAACTGACAGGAAATACCTTAGTTTAAAAAGCCTGTAAACTCGCCAAAATAGCATAGAATCTCAAACCAAACTTTCAATTAGAAGCATACAAGTTTTGAAAACATTTTGAAATTTTAAAACAATGAAAAATGGGAAATATTAGTGTCTTTTCGTGTGATTTTGCGAGCGTTTAATTTCCTCGAGTGAGGTCAAATTAGGTCTTTGCGTTTTACCTAAAATCTACGGTTCTGGACTTAATATATTTTAGCCACTTGGCCATAAGAGAGAGAGAGAGACAACACTTCTTTAGCAGATTTCCTAAAACATTTGAGATAAATCTGCTGAAAACACGTATCATGTAAGCAAATGTAACGCCTGGTCCAATGAGGTCAAATAAAGCATCACATTTCTACGCAAATGATCATATAACCCCGGAAGTGATCAATTACGCGACATTGTCTATTGTTTCGGTACACATATAGGTAAAACACCCGTTCAATGATAGCGTGATCTCGATAGTGTAGTGGTTTGGTTTTCGATTTTGATGCCAGAGGTACCAGGTTTGAATCTTGACGGCGCCTTCTTTACCCTGCCGAAGGCTTCGGCAGGGTTCTGTTTTTGACAAGTTTCTTTCTTCTTCTTTCTTTCTTTCTGGCAACACTTTGATGTCTTATATCTCTGGCATACAATTACTTGGATGAAGGAACCAGGGTCACCTCCCATTTATGTCACCTGACCCTTGACCCCTCAAAGCTCACGTAGGGGTCACAGGGTCAAAAGCTTGATTTTCACGAAAAAAGTTTCAACTCAATTAGTTTACATGGTATTGTCCTGAAATTTGTGGATATGAAACGTCTTGACATTGTCCACAAAAGTTATGGGGTGACACAAATGTGTGGGGTCAAATGAGGTCACAGGGGTCAATTAAAAAAGGTCAATTTTCAACTTTGTCCGATTTTGACGTTTGAGGTGTCAAATTGTTTGTCTTGGACCAACGATCAATAGTGTCCATAGAGACCCCATTGCCCGACCCTTCCTTGGGGGTCAAAGGTCAAAAGAAAGGTAAATGGAAAGTTCAAATTTTCAACTTTGTCCGATTTCGACGTTTGAGGTGAAAAATTGTTTGTCTTGGACTAACGATCAAAATTGTCCATGGTGACCCCATCGCCCGACCCTTCCTTGGGGGTCAAAGGTCAAAAGAAAGGTCAATGGAAAGGTCATATTGTTCAACTTTGTCCGATTTCGACGTTTGAGGTGTCAAATTGTTTGTCTTGGACTAACGATCAAAATTGTCCATTGTGACCCCATCGCCCGACCCCTCCTTGGGGGTCAAAGGTCAAAAGAAAGGTCAATGGAAAGGTTGAATTTTCAACTTTGTCCGATTTCGACGTTTGAGGTGTTAAAGTATTCGTCTTTGACCAAAGATCAAAAGTGTCCATAGTGACCCCATCGTCCGACCCTTCCTTTGTTCAAGTTCAAGTTTATTTCCACGTTTCACAAGTTACAATCATATAATCATAAAGCAATTCTCAATAATACATGAAAATTATAATTTTTTAACTTATCAGCTAAATCTTATACAAATGATGTAAAACAAATTTAGTAGAATTTGAAATGACAATATTATTGTACAATATCAATTTGATCTACATAGTATTACTGGTTAATTTGGGGTCAAAGGTCAAAAGAAAGGTCAAATTTTCTACTTTGTCCGATTTCGACGCTTGACATGTCAAATTGTTTGTCTTGGAACAAAAGTGTCCATGGTGACCCCATCGCCCGACCCTTCCTTGGGGTTCAAATATCAAAAGAAAGGTCAAATTTTCAACTTTGTTCGATTTCAAAGATAAACCCTGCAAACACATAACGTTTTAAAAACGTTCTAAAAACGTTTTAATAACGTTATACCGTTTTTTAAACGTTTTGAAAACGTTTTAAAAACGTTCATTGTTTGCTGGGAAGGTGTCAAAATTGTTCGTCTTGGAACAGCGATCAAAATTGTCCATGGTTACCCCGTCACTTGACCTTTTCTTGGGGGTCAAAAGAAAGGTCAAATTTTCAATTGTGTTCGATTTCTAGGGTTAAGGTGTTAAATTGTCCGTCTTGGAATGTTGATCAAAAGTGTCAATGGTGACCTCGTCGTCTGAACTTTCCTTAGGGGTCAAAGATATCAAAAAAAATGTCAAATGTTTGACTTTTTCCGATTTCAACATTTAAGGTGTCAAGTTGTGCATCTTTGTGATCAAATGTGTCAATGGTGACCCCATCGTTTGACTCTTCCTTGGGGGTCAAAGGTCAAAACAAAGGTCAAATTGTCAACTCTTTCCGATTTCAAAGAATAAGGTGTCTTATTGTTCGTTTTGGAACATCGATTAACAAAGAATTAATGGTGACCCCTTTGTCCGACCTTTCATTGTGGGTCAAAGGTCATAAAAAAGGTTAAGTTGACAACTTTGTCCGATTTCATCATTTAATGTTTCAAATTGTTTGTCATCAGACATTTAAAGAAAAGGCATTCGGCAGGGTCCTTGTCACTTTTAGTGACACTGTAATGTCTAGTTATTATTTTGTTCAAAATCTGACAATTTGTTTTCTGTCCGATATCCCTGTCCGATTTTTTTGGAAATCGGTCAGCTCAGAATATAATAATGACCAAACTTGAATGAAGGGACCACGGTTATCTCCCATTTATGTCACCTGACCCCTGACCCCTCAAAGGTCATATAGGGGTCACGTGGTCAAAAACTTGATTTGAAAAAGTTTCAACTCAATTATGTTACATGGTATCGTCCTGAAATTTTGGGACATGAACGATCTTGATATTGTCCACAAAAGTTATGGGGTGACAAAAATGTGTGGGGTCAAATGGGGTCACAGGGGTCAATTAAAAAAAATTCAAATTTTCAACTTTTTCCGATTTTGACATTTGAGGTGTTAAATTGTTTGTCTTGGACCACCAATCAAAAGTGTCCATGATGACCCCATCGCCCGACCCTTCCTTGGGGGTCAAAGGTCAAAAGAAAGATCAATGGAAAGGTCAAATTTTCAACTTTGTCCGATTTCGACGTTTGAGGTGTCAAAGTGTTCGTCTTGGAACAACGATCAAAAGTGTCCATGGTGACCTCATCGCCCGACCCTTCCTTGGGGGTCAAAGGTCAAAAGAAAGGTCAATGGCAAGGTCAAATTTTCAACTTTGTCCGATATCGACGTTTGAGGTGTCAAAGTATTAGTCTTCGACCAAAGATCAAAAGTGTCCATGGTGACCCAATAGCCCGACCCTTTCTTGGGGGTCAAAGGTCAAAAGAAGGGTCAAAATGTCAACTTTGTCCGATTTCGACGTTTGAGGTGTCAAATTGTTTGTCTTGGACCAACGATCAAAAGTGTCCATTGTGACCTCATCATCTTACTCTTCTTTGGGGGTCAAAGGTAAAAACAAAGGTCAAATTTTCAACTTTTGCCAATTTCAAAGAATAAAGAACATCAATCAAAAGTGTTAATGGTGACCCATTTGTCCGACCTTTCATTGTGGGTCAAAGGTCATAAAAAAGGTTAAGTTGATAACTTTGTCCCATTTCAACATTTAATGTTTCAAATTGTTTTTCATCAGACATTTAAAGAAAAGGCATTCGGCAGGGTC
>JXSR01S024414.1:0-20424 GCA_000969725.1 Ophiothrix spiculata
AAAAAAAAAAGAAAAAAGAAAAATAGCATATCGCATTATATTTTTGAAAAGTAAAAAATAAAAAGCCACATACCGCATTGTACTTTTCAAGCATGTTACCAGAAACAAACTTGTTTTTTTATTTGGCCTTATATAAGGTTTTTTTTTAAAACAATAAAAAACAAAGACAATTAGTTAAAATGGTACAGGAGAAATAATTCTTTATAATAGGGTTTTTCTTATATCAGATTTCGTTATAATGAGTTTCTACTGTAGTTACCAAATTCTTTAAAGATTATTCATGAAAACAATTTTGTCTACTGACAGAGGAAATAATAAATTATTATTAAAAGAACTTGAATGCTTTTTGAATCTCAAAAAAAACGCTAAAGCCATCAACAAGACACCTTTTTTGTAAATGCAAGACAAACTGTAATTTTCTTTCCACAAACTTAGCATTAGCCGCATTTGGAAAAAAAAAGTTTGCAATCAAATGGCTAAGTACTACAAATGGGTTCTAGATTTTCCAGCAAAGTCATTTTCCCCTGATTTTTTGTCAGCCTGACATGGGTTTTCCATTTTTCAGCAAGATTTTCAGTTTTAATTTTCTCTTTCTTCCTTATTTACTCTTGTTTTACCCCTCTCTTTTCCCAGTAGGTGAACATGCTTTTACTGCATATTATTCCCATCACAATTTCACAAGGGAAAAGAATAGATGAAATGTTTTTCATGAATAATCTTCTTTTTGAACATACTACGCAAAATTGTAAAATAAATACCTAGCTTGCACTCATAAACCAAGAAAATTATCACTGGCACAGATTAAATACTATCTTACCCATAGGGGTTTCTAGCCGTATGTGCTCTGCCAGAATTGTAACTGCACAATTGTGACCTGTCATATTGAAAGGTACCTTAAAGGTCTGAAAATCAAAACTGATATTTTGGTTTCTATGATTTTATCAGCTCCAATATGACATCTTCCTTTTGGTAATTGAAGTTCGGTTGCAAAGTCACATCCAAATTGGTAAAAGGTATTGGGCTTATTCAACTATAGTTCTGTTAAAATCAAGTGTAAGTTTTTGTACTAAGTAAAACTTCGATGGAGATAGGATTTTTATCATAGTTAAACACATTATTCTTATGTTTTGGATGTTGGAACCAGATAAATATGATAGAAGACACTTCTTATGTTATGTTTGTGATGACATTTGATCTCGAACACTATTTTTGACTAAGCTAAGCTTCAATGGCCCATGTCATTTAATATACTATGCTGACCTGATATGACAGGTCACAATTATTTCTGAAAATTCAGTCATATTAGGGAATATTTAATCTGTGACATACTGAGTTTCCATTTATCCACCTTTTCTTGCTGTAATTTTGCACCAGTCATTATCCCTGTGGTCTCATTAAAATTAAGATTAAGTCATTGCACATTGCAGAGGTCTCAGCTGCAACAATTAATTGACAAGTCATACAGTTTGAAGAAGGGGCTTTGTCAAGCCTAGTCTTTCTTAGTCTCAATTAAAAAAAGAATAAAGTGGTAGTAATGCTCTTCAGAGTAACTAAATATTGGACCCAAAATGGTGAATTATTGATAGTAAATTGTACCCCTATATGGCGTAAATGGTGCAAATCACACCCCGATATAGCATTAGTTTGTAATGACTCTTTTCTAACAATTTATGTATCAAAGAGTATACAATTCAAATGTTATGGAGTCTTAATGAATTTTCTCTTGTTTAAAGACTTTTTATGCAAATCATGTACAGCATGATATCAGATGACCACCACCCAGTGAAAATTGACCCGTACTGGAAGAAGTGGCTTGAATTTATAACCCTAAATGGAGTAAAATGGTGAAAAATAACCCTTTTCCAGAAACATAGATGCTGTTGGTCGGTTCAAATTAGACCCTTTTAAACTGTTATGAGCATGCCTACCACTTTATTCTTGGAGTGGCCCCTGGGGTGTCATGGGGTCATGAATTGTAGGGTCCTTGTTACACTGGACATGTCTTATGTCTTGGTATGTCTTCCCATGCTGTTTGGCATAATCATCTTGAGTAGTGTCAGGTAATGTCCTGGATCTGTTGTACATACATACTAATGCTGTATCTGTCTCACAAATGGTGTCCATGATGTGTCCTAGTTGTCCTGTGCCTTCTTGTGTTTCTATGTCAAGCCATGACTTCTTGTGTTTGTTGCTTTTATATGCTGTGCATAAACATGAGATGCTTTGAACATGTATTATGTAGTAGGTCCTAAAATTTGTTGCATCAGTGGAAATGTGTGAATGAATTGTGAATATTTCGCGTATATTCTTGCAAGAATCTGTATATTGTCCACCAATGTTTGTCCACAACAATATCTTTATGAACAAACAACTTAAGCCTTAATACGTGTAGTTGCTTTTATGACAGCAGTGTCAAAATATGTCACCTGTCTTCATTTACACCGTCAGCGTCGGACAGTCCCGACACTTTTGCTGAATAAATGCATAGCAGTCATGTGACATTTCAAATGGTCAAATTGTCAGCTTGTCCGTTGGTAAAGTCAGTGTGATAGCTGAAAAATAAAATCACATCAATAAATTTATCTGAAATAGAAAGTTATATGTTCGTCAGTTTACACTTGGTCTGTTTTAAAAGAAAGGTTTATGTCAGTATAAGCTGACCGATTGGTCAATCCATCAGATTGAATCGGTATGCACAAAGTTAGATTATTAAGGTCCCATCATATAGAAAATCCCTCGCATACTTGGGCTTTATGATAATATGTCAAACAAATAAATGAGCTATCAGTGGTGAACCAAGTCATAGTTAAACATATCATAAGACTGTCTCTTGTAAATGCAATATCACACACCCGCACTAGTTAAATCAGTCAAGCAACCACAAGTCAAAAGCTGTCACTCTTGTCACAGACAACTGCAGTCTAAAAATGTCACTTGCTGAGTGAAAAACATGGAAGAGTCTTAAATATATACAGCTCTCACAAAACACAAGTAAACTATATCAATCTCAAGTCAAACTATTTCAGAAAATAAATGATATCAGTAAGGTAAGTCACTAGCAGCATTCAGTTACAAAGACACGCACCAATCAGTCATATGTAACATGTCACAAGTTATTATGTCACTCACAGTCTTTAATAGATGTCATCATGTCACACACACCCCTGTATCACCAACTTCTTTAAAGTCATGTTTAAAATAGCACAGAAGTCTAGTATGACTGTCACTTGTAAATGCAATATCACACACTCCCACCAGTTAATCTCAGTCAATCACACCTGCAGTCAATTAGAGCACAGATTTTGGAACACATGGATATTAAACTTAATTAAAATTTAATGGAATTACCACAGATCTTTGATACCATGTGTGTTTCCAAATCAATAAAATCACAAGCGTTTGAATTGTGCAGTAATTATGAACAGTGACATAACCAATGATCCAATGGTCCTACACAATGGGAATTACTTATGTAAAAGTTTCAAAGATATGGCAAATTATATTATGAAAAACAATGTGAAGAAAATGCACTGGTGATCTTAAAAATAATGAATTTTGTTCAGTAAAAGAATTTTTTCCTTGGTTTAACCTTTACTTTTTTATGGAACAAGATGCACACACTAAAGTACAATTAAACCATACCAGCTATTTGTTTCTTCAAAGTCTCTGTATCAGTCTGCAGTAACGAGGCTATTGGTATCATTGACGTATTGAACTCATGATCGTCGCTTGTACTTTGAGGATGAGGATTAAATGAGTTGATGGATCTATTATCGTAGCTCCATAAGACATGACAATGTTGAAACACACAAAGCTTCAAAGTAAAACCGCAGAATAATATCCACATGCTCCATAATCTGTGATTAGAATAACTTACAGTCGAGAACTGTCACTGATGTCACATGCCACTTCCAGTCATGTCACTTGCAACATAAATCTTAATGAAAAGCATGAAAAAGTATTTAATACACAACAAAGAATATAACTCTATAAATACAAAAAAGTCAACTCTGTCTACCTCTTAGTAAAACTAAATGTATCGTATCACTTACAGTCTGGAGATGTCAATGTCACACACACGCAAAAACACTAACTTTTCCTTAAAAGTCAAATACAAATATGCACCAGTCATGGCACTTGCAACAACTTGTAAATGTAAAACACTACTGTACCAGTTGGGTTTTGTCACTAGCAGCTTATCCAGTTACAAAGAAACCAATCTGTATGTTAGTATGTTACTCTCAGTCAAAAATATCAAGTCACTTACAGTAGCCGGAACTTACAGTCTACGGGAGACATGTAAACTAATCGGCAACAGCTTGCCGTTATCTGAACTAGACGGCAAAGTCAAATTTTGGGCATCTGGCTGGAACATATTTAATTTGATGCTTTAAAACAATAGATGTAGTACACAGGCACACAAACAAATGCCTGGATAAGAGGAATTATCGATATGTGCAAGATTAGTGGAGAAATAGACTGTTCCGTCTAATGTAGATATCTGTACCGCATTGCCGATTAGTTTACGTGTCTTCCCTAAAGGGTGTCAATGTCACACACACTCGTAAATAGCTTCCATTTAAGTAGAATATTCACCAGTCATGGCACTAGCAAACTGTTGTAAATGTAAAACACTATTGTACCAGCTGGGATTTGTCACTAAATGCATCCAGTAACAAAGAAAATAATTAGTCTGTATGTCACTCTCAGTCAAAAAAAAAAAACAGTCACTTACAGTAGCGGTAACACTCGTAAAAAGCTTCCATTTAAGTAGATTCACCTGTCACTGCACTTGCAACCTGTATTATATGTAGTTGGTATACTATCACTGTCAAGGGATGTCATATTGGCACACACTCTTATACAGAGGACCAAGATCAAACACAAAAGCACTGTCTCCATGTTAAAAAATGTAATCACATAAAATGTATGGTGTATGAGATTCCACTGATATTATTTAGTATAATATAATGGTGTTAAGTCCAAGTATTTCTCATGTACACATAAGTAAAATATCTAACCAGTCATAAAGTCACAAATAACCTCATAAAACTATCACAGCTTGGTACTGTATTTTGGTTTATTCAAAATCCATCTTCTTTTCTTTTGGTCAACATTGCTTGAATTTCATCATTCATATGCAACAACTTCAAATTACAAGTTGATGCATACACACAATCTGAACATAACAATTACCGCCCTAAGGGATTAACATTTTTTAAAAATAATTAAAAAAACCCACTCCAAAACCCATGTAGCAAGAAAGAAATGTTGACAAGATGGTTTATGAATACTCCATATCTCTTACGTATGTATGTCATGGCACACTCGCTCTATCATTGTCACTGAGCTAGGGTATGTAACAGTCAAACATGAAACTTATCAATCAGTAGTCATTGTCACAATCAGCTTTCAGTAAGAAGAACACCCAGTCAAATTCAGTCACTTTCAACTTCTCTATTGTCAGTAAACCAACCAATATATATAACATCAAAGCACACTCACTCATACTGTTACAAATAAAGTTGTTTTATTTGAATTGGCATATCATACACAATATTCCATCAATTTTTATCACTCATATTCAAATATTAGTGACACAAACACAACATCCCATGAGGTATTCAAATAAGCTACCACAATTAAAAATGTATCTTTACAGACCTTTCAAATATTCTAGTACATAGTTTAAAATTAATCACAAACTATCTGCTCGCATATTTGGTAGGAAGAGCTTTGCAGACCAACATGAAACAATAAATAAAATGAATTGTTCATTTCATACCTCCACAAAACACACAGATCAAGTTTGAATCAGATTTTGATCTTGATTATATGTTCATATATGTTCAAAATACTTCAGTTCAAAGTTCACTTCAAACCCATCATCAAACAGACAATACATTCTTCTATTAAAAACATGAAGTTAAAAGTTAATACCATACGAATTTGTGGCAGTATCAAATTGGTTTAGAAATCTCATATGTCATTACCATTCCACACCAATCATATCTGATTTAAAGACAGCTCGTCATACCAAAATTTTAACACATGTCATATCTGATCTAAAGACAGCTCGTCATACCAAAAATTTAACACATGATCTACATTTATAGCAAACAAACACTCTATGAAACTACATTGATATACAGCTCAGTCACAGAACTCGTTATATCTCTACAGCTTTCAATAAATAAGATTTCAATATGAACTGATTTTCTGGGAAGAAAAAAAGAGAAATTGTGAGTAATAGATACAGAAATTGTTAACACTATGTACACAGACCATCAGCACACAAGCTAAATTAGGTATATACATAAAACCTCTTTCAACATTCAACCCTAAAAAAGACACTTCACATTTCAATTCCACAGTTACATCGCCAAACCGTGATCTGCAATAGACTCACCATTATTCAAAAATTGAGTAAAAGTCAGAAATAAATCATTTCTATATACTTGCCATTGTCCTAACATCAATGATTTAACAAGCCAGGCACTCATGTTCAATTCAACAAGTTGTTATCAAATCTCTGGTCTTAATGTTAAAAGCTTCACATTACACATACAAATGCTTTCTTCTATACTTTTCAGATGGCTTTATATGATGTATTGAATTTATTGTTCATCAGATTTTACGCACCGGGAGATAATCCGCACTGTTATTTTTTTGTCATTAAAACAGATAATCCGTGGACTATAGGGCGGAAATTACGGTATACTCTATTAGCCTTGAAGTACAAAGTAAGCAGCAGATTAACGCAAATAAACCAATATAGCTATACAGGAAAATAAAATAGTCCATATTTTTCATTCATAACAAAGCAGCCAATCACGCTGAATATTCAAATGAACATATGTTCAAGGTTTGTCCATATGATTGATAGCAACAAAATAAGCGTAAGTTAATACCAAAATCATGAAAGATTAATGCACATAAAAATCTTAAAATGCAGTGATTTGATCTTGATCAATCCTAATCAATAATTGCAAGTCTCTTACAAAACATAAAACACCAGTACAATGTTGTATATACAAGGGATATGCTATGGATCTCCTAACGTTTGCTTACTTCATACTTCAAGGATTATAGAGTACAACTGTGGTCTTATAAAATGAATTGAAAGGGTTGTATATCACAATAGAATATATTGTAACGTGCATTTACAATTCATTACACACGTCACACATCTCATGCACAACTAGCTCCAAAAATAGCAAGTGCAGATAAAAATATTTTTTTCAAAAAAATGATCACTTGTTGTGTATTATATCATCTCATTACCCAAACTCAGAAAAATCCGCCCCCAAAATAGCAAGTGCTGATAAATGTTTTTTTCCAATAAAATGAACACTTATTGTGTATTATAGCCCAAATAATTCATCTCATTACGCTAACTCAGCAAAATATCCACCAAAAGTGTATGAGCGGCAAGCACAGATTTGGTTTATTTCTAATTTTTACTCAATTTCAAATCGTACAGTATGTTCACTCTCTTCCGATCTAGAACTTAACCCTCGTCTTTGATTGTTGCATGGTTTCAAACACCTAGTTCTGTTACGTCATTATTCTTTTAGTTAAACCAACATCTTCCGAGACATTACTGTTCATAAATATACATCAAATCCTTCATAATTTGGTGCAAAATGAAAGCCTACTTAGCAAATATCCAACATTGAATACAATACATAGAGTACAATATAATACTTTTAAGACAAAATATCTTTGTAGCCCTGAAAAATATACTTCATCAAACCACTATCTGCATGGTATTGCTGGTTTTACCATCCCACCTTAGTTATTCTAGAAATTCAATTTGGTCAAACAATAGAAATCCAATTTCATGAACACAAAAACAGATGTCAGTATAGGCATATTTCCCTAAAGGCTCAGTCACAAATTACCATACAGAGCCCAAACTTACGAATAACATGCACTCTTTCGGTCACCGACATACATGTATATCCATTACCAAAACAGTACCTAGTGACTGAGCCCTAGCACATCCACAATGTCTGACTTAGAATACTGATAGACTTTGATTCAATTATTATATACACTCCTGTAATGAAGTTTTAACTTCACAAAGCATGGGACATTTACTTCCTTTACAGAGATAAGGAATTTTCAAATTATTATTACAAAATACTTCCTTTTAAAGTATTTATCTGGTGGACAACTGAGTATATATCAATTATATTTTTTTTAAAAAGAAATCAGTATGCATACATAAGTTACACACATTGCGTAAACTGGTGAAAATCTTTACAATCTCCAGTAACTCGCAATGTACCGTATCATTATTTACATTCAATAATGTTCTCTTTACAAAATATGTCCACAATCTTCACTCACAGGTCAATAGCCACCCAACTCCTCCCCGTCCACACAATATCACTAAGTCGCCTCCATACATGCAAAACATTTATTAATCATACTTCTTTTTATATACAAAAATAACATTTGCTTTGCCCTTTCCATACATACATACATGAAGGATAGAAATTAGTATTCTTTGGGATTCAACCTAGCAACATACTTGAGTATCTTTGTTCGTCTCCTTCAACAACAGAACAGCCATACATAAAGGTCATTCTACGAGTCATATGTGTTTAAATTGAACACAATATTGACCTCAATTAGGAATACATCATCCTGGATGAGTGACATGATTCTAATCATGGTAACCTTTGTTTCACTGAAATATTTATGGGTTTATTTTGTAATTTTAAAATTTATGTTTTAATTTTTTATGTCTCATTCAATGTCAAAGCTGTCATATATGTCAGGACACTAACTCTAAGGCTATCAAGTATGTTTACAAACAAGGACTTGGTTAATTATATAGTCACCTGCCAGAATCCTTAAAAAATAAAGACTTAGGGGGTGCTCATAATGAAGAAATAATGTATGCCCATCCATTATGAGATGATAAATGACAAGCAAAATAATATATTATACGTTTTATTCTCATTCTTAGTAAAAAATTTGAGTGATTTGTAAAGCAAAAATGATATAAATTTAATGGTCAAAAAGAAAATCATCATTTGAAAACATATTAAAAATATTCTACTAATTAAGACTCTGCTAGTTGTAACGCCCTAGATAATCAAGAGCAATGTGCTCTTTTACAGAAAGGAAATTAAGAAGGCACATATTTTTTTTTTAATATAAACCCTGCAGATGCTCATTTTAAATTGAATGAACAAATTTATTACATTATAGCAAAAGCTTAAATTGTTTTTGGAAATGAGCTAATTTTATTTTTCAGTTGACAGGCAACTTGACTCTGAAATATTAACCAAGCCCTTGCTCTCACACTCCCTCATTCCAATTAGGATTACTCTTCAACTTAATCAATCAACATTACATCATCTGATGATAATACACTTCCAACTTACAGAAACACATGCATTTCAGGTAGTTACACAGCATGTCTGTTATTATAACAGTACTATCTACATATCATTATTTGTGTAAGATTCACCATTGATACCAGTTTTCTCTTCACCAGGCCTCATTATTTCTTACCATCCCCATAGCAACAGCGTACCATCATCATAGCCAACACCATGGTCATGTACACCATATAACCTGCTCATCTTCAGCAGTGATACCTACCATTTCAATCAGCCACTCATCATCCGCCAAGCTAATGCACACTTACAGTACAGCCAAACTAACAGTCTCAAAAAGAGCTCTCTCATCTCAGGAAATTATATTCAATTTAGATCCTCAAAAACAAAACCCTCACAAAAAGCAGCTTTATCCATTTGTTATAAATCTTCATTTCAAGACCATCGTGTGAGTGCAAGAAAGTCATATCTGCAATGGCTGCCTTAAGTTATATTGATATAACACCAAGTCACTAGAATGTGAACATTTCCGTAAAATTTCCCTACCATATATGTTTGTCTATGGCTCTTCAAATGGTTCTCCAGGTGACACCGTCACCTGTTTAACCATTTTAAAAGCCACTGACCCAAGAATGGAGATTATACAATGTGCAATACAAAGTAATGACAAATGGTAGCTATTGCAGATACAACTTTCTTGCTATCTCATTTCCAAATAACCTCACCATTTTGGTCACAGAGCCAAACTATTCTACATATCTTTGAAACTTCTTCAAACACTCTCTCACACTCTTTTATTAAAAAAGAAAGTAAAACACCATTTTCTGCATTTCAGATTTGGCAAAAATTATTAGAAATATTTTCCTTTTTTTGTTTTTGAGCTCTCTTTATTGTACTTAAGGGTTTAATTTGGCTGTACTCACCTGGATTATCAAAGATGATTCGTTCATTCTACCTGAGAAATTTTCATGTGACTCTTGGCTTGAAATCTGTCCCCAGATTTGTCTATCACCTGGGACCAAAATCGTAAGCATAAATATACCCATCACATTCCTGTGAAGAAACTGTCGGAAGGAATTAACATTTATTAATATAGAACAAAAACAAAATTATCCCATTGAAATGGGTGGGTTTTATTTGTTCATTCCCGATTTAAAATGGATGCTAAAGGTAGAATTGGCCAAGGACAGGTCACCTGTATGGCAAGTTAATGTAGAGTTGTACAATCATGCAGAAGTCATTGAAACATATTATGACAACTGAATTTCAAGCTTTCAAATGTATTCACATAAAAACCCTGCACAAATAAAACCATGCAAATTTTTGTTACAAATAACAAAATAAAAGCAGGAATGAATTTGATAGCAGGTATTTTGGATGGCAGAACTCATCACCTCAATGGAAAGGCAAGTTGATAACCAAATCTCTCTACAAATGAAGAGATACAGAAATCCTCATCACGTCTTGAAATCAACATCTGAATTATCAGTACATTGAGATATTACCATTCAGAATTTTTGCTTCCACCAAACCCACCGAATCCACCAGCGCTAGCATCGCCACTTCCCCCACCCCAGCCCTGGAGCGCCTGTTGTCCGCCCCCATAATTGCCTCCGGATTGGTTCTGTGCGTTTCCTGACCCGCCTTGCGACCCTTGTTGTTGCTGCTGTTGTTGGGGTTGCTGCTGCTGTTGCGGCTGCATGTTTCCACCTTGCATTGCGGGGTTGTTTCCTCCTGGCCCGCCTTGCATGCCCATGCCCATCCCCTGAGCTAGCATATTACTCATCATGCCCCAGCTAGCTTGACTCAATGCAGCGGCTAGCATTGGGTTCATGTGAAACCCGCCCATGTTACCCATGTTGGCTTGAGCTTGATTGGGAGGGCCTTGGTTCGATGCCATGTTACCTTGGTTTTGGAAACCTCCTCCTCCACCATAGCCACCTTGGTGACTGCCACGCTTACCCCTATAATCCTTGTATCTGCCTCCTTGACCTTGACCTGCAAACCCTATTAATACAAACGGGAAAAAACACACCTTAAATGCGAGTTCTCATAATGACAGTCGTATAAATACACAATCTCATAAGTCACTAAACAGGCCTTGTCTACTACCTTTAAGTGATGGGACAGACATCTATTTAAGAGTGACAGAGAAAAGAACAAATTTGACAAAGAGGTCACTGTAACATTGGGCTAAAATGTCCAAAATGAGCTTAAAAGGGATCACGGTGTTAATTTTCACCAACAAATGTTACAGAATCGATGTTGGTCAGTGGTAGGATGAGTATCAAAAAATGTGCGTGGTTTATAAGTTTTGCGCCTTACACGCAAAACGGAACACGCGCACTTGTCATTTACGCATCATCTTCCCAATAAGTGTTGAACAACATGAAAAATAGAGTGAAATAGTAACAAGTGCTTCCGACCCAACAAACCTTCAATGAAGAAACATTTAACATGTGTTTCCTATACTACAAAATGCTAATTTTTCACATATTTGCCAGGGATCGAACCTGGACTCATTGGTGCAAAGCAAGCAAAGTGCAACCTCTTTTATCCGAACCTCCTTTATACGGATTACTCTGTTATCTGGCTGAATAATTTCAAAGGAAAACATGTTTGTCAGTGCCTATTATATCATGATTTAATGCATTTGAAGGACTTTTTTGTAATTTTTACCATCAAAAAGTGCTTACAAAGGTTATTCACACATTATACCACTTCTTATTGAATTATTTTATGTTACACAATTAAAGACTTATATGTTATTTACACACAATTCTCTTATCCGAATTTTTCACTTATCCGGCCATTGTTTGGTCCCATCATGTCCGGATAAAAGAGGTTGCACTGTACCGCTTAAAGTACCCCGCTTAACATTTTAGCAATATTCAATGCATCTCACTTTGTGCAATAAAATCTCCATACAACACATTTTAGCATGTTTCTCTTCTAAATGGCACGCCAACTCCAACTTGGTTACTAAATGTATCATCACATACTAATATCGGAAATCATGCCACCCTTTATTTTAAGTACTCAACATGTAACTAACTTACCTTGTTGGAATTGTTGAAACATTGAATTTAATGGATTTCCATCTGCTACCGCCCTCATACCAGGACCTTGTCTTGGATTCTTAGGTTCTGCATTGCTTACATATACACTAGTACCCTAGAAATACAAAGGAGAATACGTCAAAATTGGGTTCTGCCAAGTTCTATTTCATACATGTAAAGCTTAATTCATACTTAAAAGCAATGCGCTGCGTTTCCAATAATTTCCCATAATGTTCACCGCAAACGGCACCGCAAATGAATTCACACTCAAAATGCAAACGGACTGCAGCAGTCGATGACATGAAAACACAATGGAAAGTTGAGCTTTCCTCAACTCGGTTTGCGGTGCTGTATTGGATGTTGCGTTTTGATATCAATTGATCAGAACTCCATGATCACCATGTTGTTTATTGGTGCGAGGCACATGAAATGTGATGGTTGAGCTGGAGAGAAGAGCATAAGTGGTCTTAAATTTAACTGAAAATAAGAAGCGAGATACTGAGGTGGAATTCAGATGAAAAGCTTTAAATGTGATGAGGAGAAGTTTGTATATTCAATCCTCTGGGCAACAGGCAACCAATAAAGGAATGGAGTAATGGAGAGGCATGAGCGCGCATTGATTGTCTCAAAATCAGGCGCTATGCATGGTTCCACGTTTACCAACAAGAACAGCTGCCATTGCCTTCTCATTCACACATGCCTGTAGCCAGGATTTTTATTTGAAGGGGTGTATAGGATTTTCAAAAGTGTACTTTTTGAGGTAAAATTTTCGTTTTGGTCTACCCTCTAATTTCAGTTGTTTTGAGAAAGTGACAAGAAAATAAGGGTTTTCAGTTGTTTAAACTACATGTATACAGTTGTTTCAACTATGTTTTATTTTACCCCAAAATGAACATGATGATGGATGGTGTTTTGTTGGTTTTGGTACATAGTCAAATTTTGTGAGTGCGATGCCTCCTTGAGGGAGAAGAACATAACAAAAACGATTCCTAGACTATTGAATTATCCAAACTAAAGGGACAGTCTTCGAGAAAATACATTACCTCCAAAAAAAAAAAAAATGCATCAAAATTTTTAGGATTTCATATTGACTGCTTTTCCACATACAGCTCATTAGCTCGGTTTGCACAGTGTGGCACTTGTAATACGACTCCTATTTTAATACCTGTTTTGTTATAATGTCTACAAATCATTTCAAATAACACTATACTTGTTCTATAGTTGTTGGATTTAATTCGTGAACGCGTTTATAGCAAGTACGCAGTGGTCCCTGACGCGAGCGTATATTTTCAAGGTTGTTTAGTTCGCGTGTACGCACAAGGCTCTGAGTACGCGTTCACGAATTAAATCCAACAACAATAGTACTCTACTTCTCTTCCCAGCACTCACCTTAATAATATGGTCTTCTAACGCTAACTTTTGTGCAGCTTCTGCGTTGGAAAAAGTAACGAAGGCAAATCCTCTGCAAGGTTTAGGAAAGTAGACGTCTGTGACTTCACCGTACTGTTTGAAATATGTGTAAAGGTCTTCGTCTGTCATGTCTGCTGTTATTCTGCCAATGAACATTTTCTTTGCATCCGCCTGAAGTTTTAATAGAGGAAACCTGATATTAAAATAGGCTCTAATTGAATTTTATAACTAGCAAACCAAACAGAAACCAGAAACATGATCTGTATCTGTAGGCTTACATGGAGATAGCAATTGAATATTCCAGAATAAGAACATCCCAACTCCAATAGCTCCCTTTTGTAAATTATATTTATACAATAAAAATGCATACAATTCTGAAAAAAAAATCACATCACTATGTAAATTTATAGTACATAGTTGCTACATTTAAACAGCCATAATAAGAACATCCCAACTCCATGAGCTCCCCTCTGCAACTATGCTAGGAAAATTATCTAACGATGTCTAACAAAGTCAACTACAAGGTCAAATGTGACACTATGATTGGGATAAAAACATTAAAATGCTTTCTAGTGATTTGAAAGCATTTTCAGAGATTTATATGCATTTATATTTTACATAACTTAAAACAGAAGGCAGCTCATGGAGTTGGGAAGTTCTTGTTCTAGCGTATTCAGTTATTCATTGCAGTTATCAGAAACCCAAAAATAAACTATTGCATGATTAAATCTCCAAATGTTCCGAGTTTTTAAAAACACCAATTTACACATCAGGGCAAAATTAGGGTTCTGATCATATTGGAATGATAATAATATTAGGAATGAGTGACCCTCGCTCAAAGATCAACACTTCGAAACTCTCTCAAATTTATAATTGTTTATTGAAATCTACAAATTAAAACACCACTTCTGGAAAACAACATCAAGAGCACTGGATCTCAGCACCTCACAACATCCACCCTCTGATGGAGGGACCAGTTTGGTCTTGAAATTATCTGGGAAAAATAATTCTGGTGAGTGCAGTAGAAGTTTTAATCATCAAATTTAGGAAATAACAAGCTATTCACTGATACCAATAACTTGATCAATTTTGATTTTTGGACCCAAGATATACCTTTCAATGGTGCAGACCAAAATTTACATTTATATATTATTGTGTGTACCGTATTCATTCCAATAACCGCCCATGCCCCAATAAGCGCCCACCAAAGTTTCTTGGGTGAAACTTGGTACCAATAAGTTGCACTCAGAGAGTTCTTACCTTGTATTTGAGGTGATAAAACTCCCAACAAAATATATTTTTATGTTCATTTTGTTGATGTTTTGTGGTTTTAAGGACAATTTCTTGCTTTGAAAATGGTTGTGTTTACTATTTATCCTATCAGTTTCAAAAATAAGGGCCCATGCAAAATGACTTTGTTAAGGGCTCAGGGTGGTTATTGGAATGAATATGGTACTTAAATCTCTGCATAGAGGTGATAATACCTGTGAGCACTGAAGTAAATTATCTGGTATATTTTCCAGTAATTTGATCCATGCTCACAGGCCTGTCTTGCTCATAATTGATGTAGATTTAGAGGAGTGATACCAGACTCAACACATTTTGCTCCCAGCATATCACAGGTAGTGGCATAGCCAGACTCTTGGGTCAGAAGGGGCAAACTTATTTCGTCCTGATGGCAAACGCATTTCGTCCCGATTTTTCTGACACGTGAAATGCATTTAAAAAATTAATTTTCATAATACGTATAATTCGATTTTAAAACAAACAAAACAAAACAAAATTTTCAAACATTCTCAATAGTTTTGGGACACATTTACCGCAAAAACTCTGTCAGAAAGCAAAGAGCTTCGCAGGATAAAAATGTCACGATCGACGGGTACATACAAAATGTAGGGGTAATTTTGGGTCCAAGGACAAATTTACGAGGATTCATTGGTCCCTTTCTTCATGATTTTTCTTATAATTCCTGTTCATATTTCTTTTCGTTCTGTTTTTTTTTCTTTTTGTCCCTATTTCCCACCAAAAAATTTATCAGGGAGCCCCTTGCCCCTGCCTGGCTATGCCACTGCATATAGTATGTACTGTTTATCGTATCATTTGCGTAAAGTATTATTTGCACAGTTTTTTCTCTGCACAACCGAATCTTTGATTTTGGCAGAAAGCGAGTGTTATCTTCAGCACAGGTATACGGCAATCTGGGCCCATATTCATGAAACACTGGTATCTCTAGTTGGCTGCTAACTCTTTGTCTACCTGTCAAATTTTGAACAGGTTTACAATAGGTTAGCAGCCAACTAGAGTTAGCAGTGTTTCGTGAATATGGGCCCTGGTATCTCCCCCAGTATCAATGATAATGGGGCTCTCCACACGGAAGCGTCAAATGTAGATGCATCTAGATGAATGTGCATTTTCAAAGTGCAGATTGTGTTCACAAGGTCGCACGTCAATCTGACTTAACTCCAGGTGCACGTATTGTCACGCTGGGGTGTGCGTGTGCGTGGAAATAGCGCAACTACGCGTATGTACACGTGCAGTCACTTTCGCTCGTACGATCGTTTGCTGAAGTCAGTTTAATCTACATACATCTAGATGTGCGAAGTACAGATTTGATTTGTCCATGTGGAGAGCCCCAGAATTAGAATTGCAGGTGTTAAATAAAGCATTTTTGATAGAGGTGACTGAATGCAACCAGAGAAATGCAGGAGATGAGCGCCAGCTAGAGATCCATGACTAAATGAAGGTATGAAAATAGCAACAAGATGAGAAAGTCGTTAGTTATATACAGGGTTAGTATTCATTCTACCAAAAGCCACACAATCAAATTGCCATTGACTACTCTGCTCTGCAACCTTGGATTATTAGCTTTCTTCACTCTTCCATAATTATTCAGTGGCAATGTTTAAGTTTTTGTTTGGGAATAAATGGCCAGTGTTAGATTATTATAGGCTGCTTGAATTTATGCATCCAACTGTAAAATCCAGAGTGCTAGATTTGAACTTTCAAACAAGACCTTTCCATGACATTTGCCTAGCACAATACTCATCTTAAAAGACCACTGATTCACTATTTAACAGTGCATCATTGCCAAATAGAAACCCATGTTTCAACTTGACATCATCCATATTCATAAGAGTGAAAAAATCATGAATATTAATGAGACAAGGTCATGTAAATCATAATACAATTTGATTGATACAGCAATAAGAAGTTTCTAAAATTGGTTGTATTTTGTAGACAGAAATGCTCTTGACATTTATTGGTCAAAGACTAGCAAATAATAATATATTGCCGTCCCACACACCCCACAAAATAATGAAAAGTAGAATTTAAGAATTTTAGTTCCACCAGTAATAAAATGCAGTGTTGTCATATGTGCTTACTGGTGCAAATGAGTTAATGTTGTACCACAAATCTAAAAAGGAGATCCAAAACAAGCTATACTTTGATCAACACTAAACAGGTGGGAATTATGAGGCTTTTCTTCATTCGCAAGTAAACATAATCCCACTTACACGCGCATCGTAGATACTGATGCGTGAGTCACACGTACTACGCACGCTGTGTTTCTTGCAGTTTTGCTGTGTTCAGCTATTTTATACGCTTATCTGTATCAATTCACGATGTGAAGAGGATCGCTTCTTTGGTGTTGATCAAAGTATACATACTACTCCTGTCAGACCTTATTTAAGTGCTTGACCACCGCAAGGCCCAGTATGATTGTGATAGGGTCATTAATGAACAAGTGCATCGCTCCTGGCTAATCACCTTGAGGCTGATATTGTTTTTCAAAAGCAAACATGAGCACTATTTTTAGACGTGGTATATTTACAATCATTACTGTCAATGAGTTTTTCAAATTGGAAACGGTTTCGGTACCATACCTGTTAACATTGTCAAATTCTGATTCAGGAGACTTTTGTAATCACTTAAATTTACGAGTAAAGTTTACAGGTAACTGACATATGAAGCTATATGAGGCCAAAAAGCTAGGTACACCCAAGCAATTAACGTAGCTTTTGAAAACTGAAAAGGGACCAAAAGGGTCTCCAAAGCGTACATTGGTACCACTCACAAAAACGATCTCATTTTCAATATCTTAACAAAATGTACCGTGTACGCGGTTTGTAATACACGCTAGTGGAACATCGTGGTAGATTTTTATTTTCAATGCGGGAGATATCGGGAGATTATTTTTTAAAGCGGGAGATATGGGGAGATATGCTACCTGATCGGGGGATCGGGAGGGCTGTCTAAAATCGGGAGAATTGACAGGTATACGGTACAATTGTCAAACTAAAATTTTTCTCTACATTGGTTTAATATGATGGCATAGTTTGGATCTCCCTTCAAAAAATATGTGCTGTACAAGAGCTTGGTATTAAAGGGGAAAGTTGCAAAATTCTGAACACTAATTCAGATTCTTAGAAGTGTCTCTTACAACTTCTAAAATTAATGGCAAAGCAGAATGCTTTTCCTGAGATGCATCAAAACCTCAAAGGCTTTTCGTGATATAGCGAGTGATTTGACTTGTATAAATTATAGTCACAATGATTAACCCACATATCAATACAAAGCTCTTCTCAAATGTACTATGAAGGTATTAATTAGCAAGTATTGAATACCAGAATATAAAACTACACACATTCAAAATTGAGTGAAGCATTAAAAATTATAGGCCTTCATGTATATTTACACAGAAAAAAGGCAAAAAAGGTAAAGTATATGAAAAGAACAGGATTTGAATGGGCTAATTAAAATTAACCATCCAGGACTTTCATGGGTTTTTTTACTCATACAGAATAGCAAGGTCTTCGCAAACCAAAGCACCTATACTGACATTCTTAAATTCTCAAAATAACCTTCAATGGGCGTCTGTTTTAGATTCAGATATTCAATTAAATTATAGAATGAGTGTATGTTAGTGATGAGCAAGTGCAACTTATCTCCCAGTGAAGTGATATTAAAGATAAATACATGATATAATGGAAACAAAAAAGTTGCTGTACTAACCTCGGTTCTACCTACCCTTGAGTCAGGTATTTTGACATCACACCACCTGCCGTCAATCATGTGTCTCTGAGCAACAACTTTCATCTGGATATCGTAGTCTTTGTAACGCACAAACCCAAAACCTTTGGAATGACCCTCGGAATCTTTTTTCACCTGGAAGGAAAAGTAATGAATTTAAACTTGAGTCAGCAAAATAGATCATATTGCTTATTCTGAAATGTCCTTTGCAGAACTTTTACAGGTGTCTTCGCCAGAGTGCATTTACCTGTGATTATAAAATTGAGCTTTGGGCTTGCATGCACACAAAGGACATTCAGGATCACCACCATTCCCTTGATTAAAAAAGTATGTGATGAACAAGGGTAGCGCTAGACCCAAAATCATGCGAGTCCCATGGGACTTAAAGCATGTAAGAAATACAACAAAGTTCATAATTTGGTAAGTCCGGGACTCAGATACTCAGCCTAGCGCTAACCTTGGTGATGAACATTATGGAGAAAGTAAACATGAAATTCTATAACAGTGTTCCAGGTTGTTCATAAGACCATTGAGCATCTGTTACAAACCAACTAGTAATGAGTGGTGTACCAGATGCAATGATCCCCAGTAACAGGTTGAACAGCACCACATACATTTTGTAGTACTTTGACATCTAAAATGTTTGGAGCAGGGGTCTCAACTATTTCATACAATGGCCACAAAAATTAAAAAATTGTAGGGTGACTACCTAGGGTTAAGTGCCAAATATGCCCTTCTTCAGTGTATTTCTAAGTTGTTGTTTTTAAGAGTGTCAAAGCGCCAAATTTGGCAAAAATTTATTGGACAATTTAAACAAAAATCCATGGTAGAGGTTTCATTCACAACCAATGGACCCTGTACTCAGGATTTCTGTTGAAACTGTCCAATAAATTATTGTTTGGTTTATAGTTGAGAAGCACTGGATTGGAGTTTCTTGGATGCTATATTGTGCTACTAGTTCAGATCATGCATATATATAGAACACCCACCCACACCAAAGCATGCATATATGGTGAGGAAGCAGGAAAGCCCTTACTATTAAAGCTGCTGTGAACGATTGATTGAACTACAGATTCTTTCATAGTGTTTAAATTTGACTTTCAGTTGATTTTCTATGGGCTATTGTTCATTATATTTGCAAAGACAATTTCTCAGAATCCACATACATGTGTTGATAATTATTCCAAAACTTTATCAATTATAATTTGAGTTGCCCAATTACCTGACACATAAGAAGTTCACCAAACTGTTCAAAATACGTCCTCATGGCGGGTTCTGTTGTTTTCCAAGGCAAACCTAGTACTATAAGATCTGTACATTTTCTTTCTACTCTTCTGTTTTTAGCTGCTGTGTTTTCCTGATGTTCCTCTCCTTTCCTCTTGTTCTTTTCTTCTGCCGCTGTTAGAAAAATAAAACAGACAAAGCCAATACCATTAATATGGTGGAACTACACCTTTCAAGTTTTATAACCATCATGCAATTATTTTAAAAATCAAACTTTGTGAAAATTCTGGAATTGTAGGTTAATGGTAAAACTTTATGGTCGATGATGATGATGATGATAAATA
>JXSR01S024415.1:0-11532 GCA_000969725.1 Ophiothrix spiculata
TCTAAATCCAAATTGTTTTTTATTCAATATCATATTCTTATCTATAAAATCCGAACACCTATTAAACATTAACCTTTCGAGTATTTTTGAAAAATTTATAAGATTCATCAAGTGGTATATGTTACGATCCCCAAACCATTCTTCCATATGTGCTTGCGTTTTTGAGTAAAAAGAGAAAATGTATCATTTTCTAATTATTGTCGGGGCCCCGACAGTAATTTCAACACAGTAGACTGAGTAGTCTATGGGGATTTTCAAAATGCTGAAAAGCTTGTAACTTGGAAACGGACGACCGGAATCAAGTGAAATTTTCAGTATATATTTATGTTGTATTCTTCTTTTTATTTAGCTAGAAAAGAGTCCACATCAAAATCATGAATTGCCCCTTTAATATTAAGACTATATTTAATAGTTCATATAAATCTCAAATTATTCTATAAACATCTTCTTAATCTGCAATCCTTTTCAAAGGTTAAAAATGATGTTATCACAGGACCGAACCCATCTTAAAGTTAGTGCAAGCTGTATATACAGAACTTTAGAATATGTTGATAAAAACAATTAAAAATGATTATTTCTAGGTAATTTGCCAAATATTACATAAAGCTAAACGAATATCTACAGATGCGACTTTCAGCAAAAACGTAAAATGCTGTTTTCTCAAAATTATCAAGTGCGACTTTCCTCTCATTTTGCAGGAGCATCACACACACACAAAATATATACTGAGTCAATTGACTCGTTTTGCCTTATTTTACGTGAGTCATGTACAAATTGACTCAGTTATGGCACTACGTGAATCATAATTGACTCACAGATACTCCAATAGTGAGTCAAATTTCAGGTGACTCAGTATGATGATACCATATTGACTCACTTGTTGGAGAATTTTGAGTCAATAACGACTTTTGACTCATTTACATAAATTACTGAGTCAAATACGAAATTTGAAAACGAGGCTGTGGGTCGGCCATTTTCTTGAATATGCATGGTTGGTAACGAAAGCGTTTGTTGGTTGATGACACCAAATTGTCATTTCTGTGAGCACTTTTTTGGCATTTAACACTGTCAGAAGTAATATGTGGAACTTCTGGAGCTGATATCAAGCTACAAGTATAAATTACTACTTTAAGCAGTGATTTTATATGGAGTTTACAATATATGAGCTTACAATATTGAACCATTTAGTCCATTGTTGTTGTTTTACTGCAGTAAGCTTAGCCTAAGCTTAACCTCTTTAACCGAACCTTTTTGATCAGCTTTTGTACATATATGCCGGATATCAAATTTGATTTGGTACAATTATATGAAAAAAACCAATATCAGTATTTCGTAACAACAGGCTACAATACATAAAAATAATAGAAAAGCCTGCTTAAGGAAAACGATGAGATTATTTTCACATCAAACAAGTGTCAACATATACTTTGTTTTCAAAAAGAAAGAATAGATTACCGTTTATAGAGTTTTTGCCTTATATAACTGCTCTTCAATTTGATTATCTAAATAATAGCGTCAGATATGATTACGGTAATAAATGAGAAGACACTTCAACCCGAACGTAATATCCTGTTTAACGTTTCTTACTGTTAATGTGGAAAACACGTTTTTTGAAAAAATGCCAACTAAAAAGCATTACATAAGCAGCTAACCCAATAAACAAAGATATTACTCAAGCACTTTTATAGTTGTTCGTAGATCAATTCTTCCTGTTACATATTATACGACGGGGTATCAGAACGTTTCAAAAAACTTACAAAACTTAACCCAGAAGAAATGGCGCTAGAATACGATTTTATTATTACATACTTTAGACATCTTTGCATAGTCAATGTGCAAAGTACCACATTTCTGCCACTCTTAAAGCAATACTATAAGATTTTGATCGAAAGTGGTTTATAGTAAAACATCATAAAATGGAGGAATGTGACTATCTAAAAGCGTTTTCAAGTGTATTTTGTGAAAAAAATTGTTTTGCCACCAAACAATGGATAAAAGCACATGCATGCTTTCCTATACTAATACATGTGGAATTAAATTCGGGATCCCGAATTTAATTCAACAAATGGCCATACAGAAAAAGTAAGCATCTTTGAGCCAAATCGTTTGGAGGATATTCATATCTACCAAAAACAAACCCAATGAGCCCAAAAAATCAAAAGTCATGGGTGAGACGGGCGCTTCATTTTTAACACTTTATAGTATTACTTTAACTGACTGTCTACCGACCCGTTGTTGAAGGGATCTTCTCTATTGAAAAATAAAATGATTTGATATTTCAAAAAAAATATTTTCAGGTCGGTCATGTTTTATTACACCATTGTGACGTCATTCATAATTTTGTTATCAATGGACAGGGGAAACTACATCGGTTACTATGATATCAAAAAATTAAACTTTGGTGGTGCCAATAAGATTTGCATGGCCCTGTAATTTTTCAAAAGCAGGAACTTAATTACGCCACATGTCTCAATTTCCGCCATGCAGCTTATGTTTTAAGCGGGTAGGTAGATGACATCAATTACCTGCTGTAAAGAACTATTTATGAGACAATGTACATTAAGACGAGTAAATATTCTGACAAAGTTTCAATGATATAGCTCCATCCCTTCTTGGTAACGTTTAAAGCTATTTGATACCCCCTCGTAGAATCTTAATTGAAAATCTTTACCACGTAACATAAATACAAACATAATTGAGTTATGTTTTAAGTAAAGCTTTGGTCACAATAGCCTTACGGTGTTCGTACGATTAACCCTCGTCCACCTAAGGTGACCCCCCTAACGGATCGTCGCCGATTGCTCCAAAACGCAAAACGAAGTGACCCCGGGCATTTAAGTAACATGCTTGACACAAAATTACGTTTGCTAAAAATGTTTACTTAGGTAGTTCAAAAACTCGATTTACTGATAACTCACACAAAAAGATGAGCTGGGTTTTTTAAATTTTATAGTAAATTTGATGCATTATATATTACCAAAAATCACCAGTGACATAATTCTCCCTATGTCACGTGAGCAGAAACTCGTGGTGGGCCAACTCGCCCCGGGGGCCAATTCACCTCACCTTCCCCTACAAATTGTTTAAACAAAAATCAAAAATCAAGCAAATAGCGTATATTATTTTGGTTTGTTAAACACAATCACAATTGTTGACCCGTTCAATTATTTAGCAGATATATATTCAATATAGAAAGTTAGATGCAAACAAAAGCTTAATAGCAATGTGCTTGATTTTGCTGAATGCATCACAAAAGTCAGTTTCCATTACATGTTACTTGCCTAACTTTTGTACCGCTGATTTTGATATTTCACTGGTAATAAGTCATCCAATATTTAGCCCACCCACTACTATGTGGTCTATTTTGAGGGTTGTGATGGACACAATGATGCCCTCAAGGCATATTCCTGTCCTTCAAGGCATTGAATATGGTAACTTAGTGGGTTGTGGACTAAACATTGGATGATTTATTACCGGTGAAATGTCAAAAGCAACGGTACAAAAGTTTAAGGCAAATAACGTGTAATGCTTTTTTTTAGGAGAGTTTCGAATGTGGAATATCTGGAGGTGTATCTGTGGGGGTTTGTGTGAGTATTTGGTGTGTGGGGTCGGTTGGGGTGGGGGGTTAGAGTATATGATATGGGGTGTCTTAAAAACGAGATGTTTTAATGGACTAGAAGTGTTATAATGTTTTTCTAAATAATTATATGAATCGGACAATATTGTGAGTGTATCTTTTAGAATACGCTAAGATGGGTTAAATAAAACATATATTATTTGAACAAAATCATGCAATTGGTTCGACCCCGAAAGTTTGTGACTGTTTTAAGCTATATATAATTACAAATATACTGGAATGTCTACGAAAAGTGTGATGTTAAAGAAATAGTCTATCCTGTCTGTTGTTGAACTAATAAATATAAATCATTTCTCATCACCTGCTCGACAGGATATAAACTACTAAAGGTCTAGGTGACATTTGGATTCACTGAAAGAAGAAATTACACTTCCTTGTTATTCAATGTCACTCAAAATCGAAGAATGCTAGATTTATTTTTAGATATTATAGGTATAAAAAGTTTAGATCAAAATATATTCGTGTCTAATTATCATGAAATACAACAAATCAGAGCAGATTGCAGGGTTTGTTTCTTTTATAGGATAGTGCGCTCCAAAATGGTGGTGGCCCTGGAAAAAAAGTTAAGAAAGGCTCTTTCCAGAGCCACCACATTCTCAAAGAGGTGATCTGTTTTTTTAACACGTTGGCAAGGGACAGCCTTCAGTGAATGACTTATGCGAGTCATAAGTGGGAAGTGACGGCCCACATGTCTTTAAAATAATATAAAGTAAGAGTTACTCCTGCCTGACGAAAGCTTGACAGTTCAAAACTTGTCCGATGGCGAACCCATTAAAATCTTCCAAATGGACTGATTTGTGTGTGATGTGTTTAAAGAAACATATATACAAGCATAAACATAAGGTAAGGATTGAATATTGCTTAAAATCGAATATATGAAGCAAATACAATGAATATCATAATGAACATTGTAATTAAAGAAGGTTTCGGGTGATTGAAACAAAAAACTTAAGATCGTAAGAAAAAAAAATGGACAAAGTTTATTATTAAAGATCTTATTTCGGCAATATAGATTTTATGTTTTTGTTATGTACTATTACATGAAACTAATGAAACATGCGATGCCTGCAGCTCTATTTTACTGTAATTGATATTATTTTTTGTATTTCGTTTCAAGATAATCTGGTACAAGTACGTGAATTTTATATCTTTACCTATATCTTGATTTTTGCAGCAAATTATTGTTTAGTATATTTTTGCGCTGTTAGAGAGGGAGAGAGAGGGGAGAGAGAGAGAGAGAGAGAGAGAGAGAAAGCGAGAGAGAGAGAGAGAGAGAGAGAGAGAGGGAGAGAAAGAGAGAGAGAGACATCTATTGATTGCAAATAGAAGCACGTTGATGTAGGTTAAAGCAATGAACCTTAAATATGATCATGATTCCGTTAATGCCATATTTCGCTAGACTTGCGTATACGAAACTGAATAACCTGCTTAATTGACATGTGTAAAAATATTGTACGATCAGTGAAATGCGATTTTCAAAGAAACCCTATACTTAAAACGGTGAATCAATTTCCGGAATAAGATCGTCTTGCTTTTATACTCAATGTCTTCCTAATGGTAGGATTAAGGGTGATAGACATGTTAAAATTATAGACGGATTTAATTTCGTTTTTGTAACATTGTGAAGGGATTAGAATTTGGAGCTTATTAGGAAAAAGGTAAATATCAGGATATGATATAGCGTCTATCGATTCGATCGGGAAAATGTTCTCTCTTGCTAACGTCTGCCCTGGGCTTGAGAAAAAATAAGCCCTTCATGTTAAGTGTATGAAATTTCTGCCTCTCAGACTCTGTTAATTAACTATTTTAGAATATTAAAAACTAAAAAAAAGAAAATACATGACGCACTATTTTTATCTGTTGATTTTTCTAGCCTTTCTGAGTTATTGTATGAAACAGGCAACGTATGAGCTGAATAGGTCGCTACTTTGATTAATCGTTTTGATTTTCTTATAACATGGAAATACTGCCGCGTTTATTTAGGGAACACTTCTAATCTCAACCGGCGGTTGACCGCACGGAACCGCCAGTTCTGGTCGGGCTATGAACAATGCCAACCGGTGCCGGGCGGTCAGCAACCGGTTGCGTTTTGATGCCGGCCCTTAGCCAAATACATTGAATGTGTATGTATTTTAGGTACGATTTAAGACACGATTGTTCCCAAACAAATTTAAGTTTGTCGGAGAAAATTGTGAAAAGATTCAGAGCGATTCAGTGACTGAATAATTACAAGTATTTTAAGGAGACTACTATAGTTTTGAAATGCACCGTTGCTGTGTTAATCAAAAATAAAGTAGTTTGTATACTATTATTAAATAATTTACTTTGTTTACTTGAAACATTGTCTTTTATGTATTTTGTAGATATCAAAGTAGATGTATAATTAAAGGAACCCTGTCCGATTTGGTCAACACTTTTTCAAACTTTTTGAGATTTTGGTTCCAACATATTCCTCATATTTTTCCTCATTACCCATGTGACATTTTACGGCTGAAATATGTTGATCAGATTAACATTATTTTCACATTAATCCCAAGGGTGGGGTTGGTTGTTGCAACCCCCCCCCCCCTAAGATTTTTCCCCGCTTTATAAAACGCAAAAGCAACCGGCCCCAGGCATTTGAGTTATCTCTTTTACATGTTTTGCGGTCATTTTGATGCAAAAAGTAGGGGGACGATGTAAGATGGGGTAAGGGTAGGCCGTCAAAGTTGGGGTGTAGGAGGGGGCGGGGGTGAAATCCCGCAAATGTTTAAGTCGCCATTTTGATAAATAAGACTCAAACTTACAATCATCATTGCCTTCTTAATTAGCAAAAAACTGGACGAAAATTCATTATTAAGAACTTGTACAACAAAATTTTGATTTTGGTGGCCATTTTTGCCATAATGCAATTTTGCCCGATTTCCAATCCGAGAGTACTTTAAAACGTCATAATAACGTAACGCATTGACAGATTTTCATCGTTGGATAGGAGAGGATCATACCTATCTATTAATAGCAAAACCAAGTTCATAGAGGGTTCCGTTCGGAGAACGTGTTACAAAAAATAGCCTAGGAGAATAAGGGTTAAATATTACAGCAACTACACTTTGTTTTCAAAAAAAATGAATAGATCACCGTGTAAAGTTTTTCTATTCAATATTCTTAAAATTAGATTATCGAATTAATAGATTACAGTATTAAAAGGTAAGATGACAGAACCCGGGTTATTATTTCCCGTTTAACGTTTCTTACTGTTGATGTAGAAAGCACGTTATTGATAAAACAGCAATTAATTAGCATTAAATAAGAAATTCATACAATAAACACATAATTTTCTCAAACACTTTCAATCTTGAATCTTTCAGATTCAAGATTTCTTAAGACTAGAGTTGCGGCTTTAAATATCTATTACATATCACATACAGTAATCTCAATTGAAAAGACAATTTCAAAATCCATTCGGAAATCTTCGGAACGTCGATCACGTGGCCGTTTTAACAACCAATCACGTACGCGCTTATTAGCATATATGTCTTTGTAAACAAAATTCTCTCACATTTGAAGTGCAATAAAAGTAAACAATAATTATTTATTTATTTATTTACACATTCGGCTATAACATCAAACAGATCTATATAAAAACATTTACAGTAGATAAAATAAGATTACATTTAAAACATGAGGAAACATTTTGCCTCAGTGAGCTAGCCTGAAGGAGCCAGGAGCAAAAAATTGCTTTCACCTAAATCTAAAATAGGCCAAAAATGACAACAACAAAAAACATTTTGGGCCAATTTTGGACCTACTTTTGGCGATATTTCAAAAAGTAAGTCAAAAATAAAAAAAAATCAGAAATGCGTTCCTAAACATGTGTTTCTAGATTTGTTTTTTCAAAATTAAAAGTTAGGTTGTTTACAAATTAATGGTCCAAGAACATGGTTTTTTTGGACCTTGGTCCAAAATCATACATTTTGGTCCAAAACTGACCTAACCATCATCTTGACATGAAAATCCACATCTAGAAATGTATACTTTTATATGGATTTTCTTACCGGTTGCTGAGTTACAAAGCATAAAATATTTCAGAAAATGAGGGGTTAACCGTGCCCTTAATGCTTCAGACAATATTTTACATAACGGGGAAAAACGGTGTATAAACGATCATTGAAATGTGATTTGCAAAAAATAATCTTCCTAATGGTAAGATTATAGATATGAAAGTCAAATGTGTTACAAATGATAGAATAGTTTGATTTCGTAACAATTGCAGATTAGTTTTATAATAAAAAATAAATCATATTTTATTTCACTTCTGGAAAAGAGGCAAGTATCTTGGATTGTACCATGTTAAGTGTTGATCGATTTGCTGTAGGGGAAATACCTGTCATATACACTATGTTAAGATTTTATTTATAAGTCTCTGTGGTTAGACGTGGGCAGATTGTTACACAAGGAGTCTAACAATTGCACATAATATGTGAATCTGATTATAAAGAAGTGCAAAAATAACTGTTATTCCCAGAAAGATACTTTTTTCGCAGGTTTAGGGAAGTATCCCCAAAATTATTTGTATTTTTTTCATTAAATTAAGTTTATTTCCTGATGTATATGATCAAATTTTCTGTCTCATCTTACAGTTATCTGATACTTAAACATACGTATTAAAGCTTAACTACAGCACCACCTGTATAGTTCAGACGATGGAGATCAGACGATGGAGGACGCGTAATAAATTGCCTGTTTACCTAACTGTTTACTCAGATTTTATGTTGTATTCATTCGTGGGTATCGCCCGTATTTTTCAAGGCGTATTTAAAACAAAGAAGTAGTTCTTTAAAATAACCAGAATATCTTGTTAGTTTTCTGGGGTTAAGTCCCAACCCCAACGGTTTTGAAATCTGCATATTTTTATACACTAAGTATGGGCATAAAATGAAATGTTTGAGCTTTAGTTAAAATTCAAGTTTTTTGAATTGGAGTTTTAAAATCTGATGACGTCACGTCGTAACTCCCATCCCTGCACACGGTTAAGAAGCATGATTGCACAGCCCCATCCAGTAACATCTTCTTGCTGAATGGATTGAGTACGTTACCGATCTGCTTAACAATGATAACAGATCAACAGCATCATATTTACGTTCGTATTTTTTCCCCTCTCTCCTGTATGCATTTGTTCAGATTTTCTGATACAATACCGTTGCGATACCATTCCATTTTCCAATTAATTTTGTTTCTGAGTGAAGTAAATTCACGGAAAAAGCCTTAAATATCTGTTAAACTAGGCCATTTATAAATCCTGAAAATTGATCATACCATTCAGATCTTAAATTGTCTTTGAAACAATCAGACCACAATGTCCAGAAAGTTTATGGCAATCATGAAACGTATGAAAAAAGACAAAACAAAAAGCTTCAGGAGGAAGACAAGTAGCAAATGAACACTACTGTAGTAAAAAAAGGCAACTGGATATGATCGGACATAAGCGGATACTGAACTAAACCATCAAATTAAAACAAAACACAATCAGAGGCAAATAATACAATTTTACTTTTTCAGCATGCTTAATTCGTGGTACTATTATGATATTGCAAAATGGTTATCCCATGTCTTTTAGGCGAAGTTGACCAATTGAACATTTTACGTTGTCCAAGACAAAGCATAGCTTTGGTTATCCATTTAAAAACTAAACAACCTAACAAAAAATACGAACAAGTTTTTTTCCTAGCACACACAGGATGATTCAGATGTGATTAACTGATGTTTTTTACTTAAAAATTCATTTGCATGGTTTCACTATTATGTTGTTTCTTGTTCACTCTCCACAGTCAAAAATAAGAATGGAACCCTGGAGTGATGTTGTTGATTAGATACTTACAGAATGGCATACAAAAATCATATTTTCTGTTATACCTTAAAAAATGATGACTTTTGAAATTTGAGATTTATGAATAAAAAATTTAAAAGATGCATACTACTTTTGGTTGAACATAATGGGGATAAAAATCAGGAAGATATTTCTTAAATGTCTGTCAGCGCATTGGTTTTATATTTCTGAGTCGTCTATCTAGGATTATTTTGTTCAATTTGGTGGGTTTTATTGTAACAGGTGCCGATGATGTTTAAATAGCTTCTTTCAATTACCCATTATGCAAATGAAGTTTTCTGCAGGCACACTGAGTTATTCAGCTATGTCTATGTCAGCTATGCTAGCTAGCATTAAACGTCAGTACATGTATAACCCTGGAAATAATGGTAGAACGTAGCATACCTAGCTGATGTGATTCGATAATTTGAAATATTGTCCTGGTATTATTTATTTGATTTTTATACCTGTGATTTTGTTGGATACCCAAACAATTTTCTGATCAAAAGTACCAAACGAAGAGTATATGTAAGCCCAATTTCTAAACCAAATGTATATATAGAAAGTAATGACTCAAATGGCTCACTATTATACATATATGCTGTTGTATCCACTTATGAGGTAGATCATCAAAATGGACTCAGTGGCTTAAGGCTAACCCCTCTTAATTTCAGTTGCCATGGGAATATGTTCTCAGTATTGATTGTTTTATTGTAAAGGACCGGAACATACACTTAAACTCGTACCATCCTTAAGGTGATGTGATTTAAAATATCGGATGATAACGAAGAGACAATACGTTACAAACATATAGTTTCACGTGACTATGACACATAATCACGAACAGTACAATATACATAGTAAATGTTCATGATTATGTGTCATCATTGCTTCAACACTTAACTAATCAAGGTATTCCACATGCCCGTTGGTGGTCAAAGGGGTCTATATAGACTGAAGCGCTATCGCAAAAGAATTTTGTACCGACATTTTTGCCAAAGATAAAATACGTCAAAAGAACCCAAACAAAGAAAACCATTTGAAAATAGGACAAATCGTGTTTCAAATGACAGTCAAAAACAATTGGTCGTGTTTGGGCAAAGAAAAATCCACCTTACTTCCCAATGAAGTTTTCAAATAAAATTTAGCTTAAATTTTCAGATTGTAAATAAAATACATTTTCTGAAAAAACATTAAAAAATTGTTCGGTTACAAATTTTTCAGCAAATCAAATTTGAATAACACCCTGGAAAATGCTTATTTATGCTAAATATCAAAGAATGGGAGGGCCAATTTGAATATTTTTGTCAGTAGATAAAGCGTATATCGTTGCAAGTTTCATGAAAGGGCGATAAAAATTACTCAACCTAAAAACAAGAATGTTGGGCCAATATGGACCGGACCCCCTTGGACAATTAAGTGTGAATGGGAAATTAAAACTTCTGCATTAAAAATTATCTACAATGTTAATGGCAAAACTTGATTTAAATAATAGTGTTAACGTTTTGATCGTATAACTTTAGAACATGTTATTTTGAATTGACAAGGTTTTCTTAGCCCGTAAAAAATATTTCATCTAAATTGCTCGGATATGCAAAAGAACATTATTAAAATATTTTGATACATTAGTATCTGTTCCCTCACAGATCCATTTTAATATTTTCGAAAATCATAAACCATTCAGCAATATGGAAGTACATGAAAGTATTTTCAACAGAGACAGTATATCCGTACCAAACCAAAGATCCGCGGGCTTAGAATATGGACGGGATTTAAATAATAATTCACAACATTTAAGAAAAGAAACATGTGTATTTCAGTTCAAAAATACTTGCACTGTAAACTCAAACTAGCTGTTAGTTATATGCTAAATTTAGATCGTTATTTTTCATTTTTAGTTTTGTTTTTCTTTGCCAGTATTCTTTGTCAAAAATGATGATAAAACGTAATTATTCTTTTATTATTCTAGTACTGTCAATAAGTATTTAACACTGCAAAAAAGGTCGGTCACTATTTGAAGAGCTGAATTGCAAAACGGCTTAGAGACCAT
>JXSR01S024417.1:13477-30998 GCA_000969725.1 Ophiothrix spiculata
TGGTCACTTGCATATCATGGTCATTTGTTTGTTTTGGTCTACTTGGGCAAACTACAGAATTTACTCCAGAGTTTTCTATCAAATATTGCATGAAATATATTTTTGGATTTGAAATGGACTTCTACTGATAAGTTTGCCTTAATTTTGGTTATTGGAATTTACATGAAATAGATTTTGTATTTTGGACTTGCCTGAACTTCTAACAGTTAACTGTATTTGATCATGTCAGGTTCTTTTGCCATCCAAGAGGAAGTTAGCTGATATTGATTTCTTTAACCAGAGCAATCACCTCTTAACCACAATTGAAAATAATCTATCGATCTCAACGCTATCAAGTAAACAAACATTAATGCTGACTATGCAGTGGGCAACCACGCTCAAGTGCTGACCATGCATGGGGGGCAACCACGCTCAAGTGCTTGGTAAACAAAAAGGTGTTCCTCTCTTCGTAGGTAGAGAGGCAAAATTAGTTGACTCATGATGGCAAAGTGAACCCGACATGTGTGTTGGAATTATCATATATTGAATGACATAGATTTCGTAGTTAGGATTTATATAATGATGAAATATGAACTTCCTTAAGTTTGCTGTCATTGTGATTGGAATTATAAACTTCACTGCCAACTTGGCCATGGCTTTCCAAAGCCCGACCAATTCAAAAATTCCAACACCAACAAAGGTAGTTCGTATAGATAAGATATGTGTATTTTGTCAGAAGGAACTTGGCCTCATAGATCCTGTATCGGGGAAGAGAGACAGTGCCTACAGACTACTTGAGAGTAACCTGGACACTACTCGCGCTTTGGATAAATTAATAAGATGTCCAGGCCGGAGCCATCCTTCAAAATATATTTGTCAGATTTGTGAAAGAAAACTTAGAGCAGTTGATGCAAACTTGACAAAATTCGAGCAAAAACGATCTGAACTATACTCAATGTACACACAACATGCTGATGTAACGCGAGTTAAAAGACAGCAGAAAGATAGTCCGCCACGAAAAGCAAGGAAGTCGCTCATGCCGGTTATAATGCAAATGCCAGGACCTAGTAGAGGAGCAACCCCAACAACTTCAGCCCATGGACCTCGTACATACACATCGAGAACCCCGACCAGACCCGCAATACCACTTGATGAAATTGAGAACAATCCCTCCAATAACACATTGCAACGTCAGGGAATTTTAACATTTGATCGTCAGGTAAGCTTACACATGAGAAGTATTAGGCCTTTCAAATCAGGCCTAGGTTCATTAGGCCAAGTAAAAAATATAAATGTTTCTCAGCTGAGTTTTATGAAAAAATGGTAGGGAGACCGGCTTTTTATGAAAAATAAGTACACGTAAAACAACTCTTAATTTACATAATTTAGTGTTATTTATGCATGTTCTGTTTCCAAAATGTCTGAGAAATTGATCAGTTCTTCATTGTTTTCTTGTTTTCTGTGTAAACGATGCATTCCACTCCACTATGAAATATTGCAAAAATATACCAGATACATTGTGACACAGTACACTCAGCTTTATTAAAAAGAGTTGCAAGGCTCTGGAATAAGTTATGCTTTCTTAAAAATATGTACGAACAAGCTACAACCTAATATTTAGTACAAAACTAAATTTGGGTATTTTTAACAGGGGATCACCCCAACACTGAAACCCCTCCAATTATTCAGTTTAGGTGCATTTGGTACATGTGACCAAACCGTGGTGTGGCACATTGGGCACATACCCGTTTAACCAATATCACAAGAGGATACCCCCTTCTTCCCAGGAGGAATTCCTTACTAAAAATTGAGAACCTGTAAATTCTATCAAATAACAGGTTTAGTCTGACAAAAAGGCTCTATATGTGTTTTATCACAACGAAAGGTACACTGCAGCATGTTAAAGCAATAAATGAAGCAACCATGTCACACCTGTCACCCATGGATTTGATTTTTTTAGCCTATTTGGTTTGTTTATAAATGGAAGATATTAATACCGTTCAAACGATGGCAATTTGTTGAATTAAATTTTGGATCCCGAGTTTAATTCCATGTATATTAGGCCCTTATAACTCAATATTGAGTTTCCCCTCACCTGCCCTCGTTATGATTTTTGGACCCTTGTTTAAAAAGTGAAAATCTCGAAATATTTCATTATTTTAAAATCAGCCAATTAAAACAATGTTTACCTTTTTCTACTATTTCGAGTTGCAGTGGAACCTGGTTAATACAAGATTTTGGGGACCGTAGAATTTAGCTTGTATTATCAGGAGCTTGTATTATTCAAATTATTTTACATGTGAATGTGATTCTTGGGACTTTATTAAAAAAAAATCCTTGTATTATCAGGGTTTTTGTGTTATCAGAGCTCTTATAAATGAGGTTCCTCTGTAATTTCATATTTTTTGCTGGTGAAGGTAAACATTGTTTTCTTTAAATTCAAATTAAAGTATACCAAGATGTATTAGAACAATGATTTTAATGATGTATATTGGCACTTCCCTACAGAATCTCTACTATTAATGCTTTTTATTTGAGTTCAAACGGGAATTCGGTTCCAAAGTTATGGCAATTTTAAGAATGGAAGTCGCAAATTTTTGGACGCTTTTGCTATATATTTTTACTGAAGACGCTCACCCAGTAGGATTTTCATAAATATTAGATTTTATTAAAATAATTGCATTTTTCTATAAAATAAAATGTTTTTATTTTGTCAAGAAAATGCATTGTGAATCATATGCAACCAACATTTCTGAGTTTATCATTTTTATATATTTCTTTATTTTATCTTACTCTGATATATATTTAAACATGCTATTGTAAAAAATATATAACTCGTTAACACGCTAAACTAAATCTTCTTTTGACCAAAATGGGTTTAAAATGTGTAAATTTATTGTCTTTCATTGTATAACAATTACTTAAAAAATGAGTATCATGTTAATTATGTTTTCAATTTTTTATTTTTTGCCAATGTTTAAAGGCCTATATCTCGAAAGTAGAAAAAACACAAAAATGTGATACTAAAACAAACTTATTTCAAAAATGAAATATGACATGCTCTTTATTTTTGCATGGTTAATAAGTGAAAATTATAGGGCTAAAAAAACACGGATCCAGATAAAATTTGTGAATTTCTTTTCCAAATTTCAATTAAGACCCAAAATTACCTGATTGGTCGACTCTAGTCTTACATTGTTACCTATGGTACCAGTTTAGTTCAGACAAATAGGGCCTACATATTTTCTGAATGGGCTCAACCCAATCTACAACTAATACAAGTTGATAAACATACACGATTGGTTAAGTTATTGGTAACATTGTGAAAATCGAGTTACAAAGTTGGTCAAAAAGTAAGGTAGACCCCCACCCCTCATCCCTTAGCTCTAATTAGTACAATATCGTAGCCGATCTCCGAATGCGTCACATGCTAAAATTTACCTTTTGATGTTTCGGGTTGCATAATTTGATATCTTAAGTAGACCTATTCTTAAGTTTATTGAATTGCTTTAATCATGATAATCGGTGATGATATATTATGATCAATAGGGTTACGTACATTATGCATATATGTATATTCAGATTAACATTGGGACTAAAAAGATTTTTGTATAATTCATAAAGCCAAATCTTTTTTTTTTACATTCGGTATTTGATGTTTTTAATGTTTGTATGACTATATTTTTTTGGTTTAACTAGACCAATTTGTGCAGTCCTTTTAATGTGCCTCTCTCATGTGCCCCATTATAGTAATAGACTATTTCTGATATAAAACAAAGATCATGGGATTTCTGCACATTAACGAAAGAATTTCAGGTGTTTTTTGTATTAAAGGAAATCCCCTTTCTTTGAGACAGTCATTTTCACGTAGGTGTTATGCAATTTTGATACCATTTTTGTCTAATTTTTAGCATTTATGATACCTGGGTATCAGGCCCAAAGCTGAAAAAGGACAGTGCCCTAATTACTTGTTTTTGTGGACAGTATACTCCTACCCCGTGGGCCACTGCCATTAAAAGGTGGACCTCATGCGCCTACACAAAAACAAGTAAAAAGGGTATTTTTTATAAACAGGCGTTGTTCGGGTACAATGAAAACAGTATCAAAATTCTAAAATCTTGAAATAAGCTATACTTTTATACCTTGATGTTGATGTTTCATCGATCAGTTTCTGAGATCCTAAGGGGTGGGGGTGGGCTCAATCTGCCCTCGTCCCTCGGCTGTGTGATGGGTCAAAATAACCCGGCTCTTTAGGGTTAAAAGGTATTTTCATTGACTCTGATGAACAGACCAGGGCAAAATTAATACTAGAGTTTCGATATGCTAGAAGTATTTTGTTCATCCATTTATAATTTAAGGTTGTCTTGTGAACTAAAGATTGTACTTGAAATGGGGTCTAGGGACCAGTTGGCAAGGCGTAAAAGAGTTGTTGGGGTCTCATATTGCTGTTTTTTCTTTCTATGTCCCCCCCTCCTCACTAGGATTATCCTTATCAATTTACATGATTTTTAGAATTCATTTCCATGGAATATCTTAAAAGAAGTCACATGGAACCCTACATGTAATTAAGGACAAAAAGAAGTAAGCCCTTCGATAAGTGTTTTAGAAATTATGATAATGCTTGGCTTGCTCCTACTGGTACTGGTGGTGAATCAAGGTAAACTATTGGGTTATTTTTGTTTTTATTATTATAGATGATTTTTGACCAGATTGCAGCTGAATGTGAGGACCTGTGCAGCACTAATAACAAGTCAAAATTCAGATTGTCAGATTCCACTTCACTTCAGGTATGTTGTGTCTTAGGTCATTCAAACACTCTTAACATTTATCTCATTGCCAAGTACAAAAATGAGCAAGAAAATACTACCAGAAAAGCATATTTTTTAATATTTCAAAACAACAGTATTAGAATTGATTAAATATCAAGATGTACAAATTTAAAATGTCATGCACATTAAGTTCATATTTTCTTATGTCATTATTAGGGCCTATATTTTCAATATAACATTAACAATAATTTCTACAATATTATGACCTTTTCTACTCTGTGGTCATCACATTGTGGAATGAAAAAATGGTATGCTTTCATAATTCCCATGTAGGCATATGTTATATACTTGAATGTTTCTGATAAAATCATTGTATCATATTTTCATCATCTTCCAAGAAACATCCTGCCCCCTCCTGTTGATGGCAGATTGTTCAAAAGTACTTGACACGGTTTTTCGTTTTTTACCATGGTGCGTTTCAAGAGATAGAGCTCAGGTTGTTACTACCCGCCAGCAAATATTGATTACATCTTGTTTTTCATCACTGTATACCAATAATATGTGTCACCTTATGTTGGTCAATGCAATTAATAGTGTGAGCCAGTTTTAAGGCTAATTAGGCTAAAGGCATGGTTGCCCTAGTTACAACATCATTCAATATTAAGATTAAAATGGTATGATAATTGACGGTGCATCATGTTTTTACCCAATCCCAAATCGTCTTATTTTTGTTTAGGAAAAATCATAGATTTAAAGGGGAAAAACAAATCTTTGGCTTCAAAAACTCTGCTCTAATGCTAAGTGGAATTAAATTAGTTTAATGAATATTATTAGAAGCAATCATATACAATTACACATGTACATGTAACCATCTCATACTTGTTCATTTTCAGAATTGGTCTTTTAAAGATCAAGAAGAGGAATTGGCAGTCAAAGCACCAACATTTTTACAGTGCTTAAAGTCTGCAGCTGTTAATACACACGCTTTGGCACAGAAGAGAGAAGGAAGAACAAAGAGGAAGGAGTATGCTGATATACTTCCAGGAATCATGTCAGCAGCAGGAACATTGCTTCAGTGCAGAAATAAGGATATGACTGCCCATGCGACTATAACAGGACTTCAAATCAAAAGTGGTGGAGCTACCAAGTACACTCATCGGCGTCTCCATGCAAGGTCCCTATCTGTATCATATGCAACAACAATAAGAAGGCAAGAGATATTTGGGATAGGCTATGACAACAAGGTTAATACATGGAAAAGGCAAATGGAAGAAGAAGCTGCATCTATACGGCAAACAGAAGAGAAAATAAGGGAATGGGAAAGAAAGATTGACGGTAGTCATACATTTGCCGATTTTCTTCAAGTGAAGAAATTAAATACTGAGCTTGCTGAACAGCAGAAGTGTAGACATCCTGGCTACCAACTCATCGGAGATAATATTGACTTTTCGATCAACCCAAGGCACCATACTAGTGAACATGGCAGATCAGGTTTACACTACTTCAATTTTCTAGCAGTTAAGAATAAGGTACATTTAAACTTGTCTGTCTAAGGGGGTGATTACAAACACTTGTTAGAGGTCTGAGAAAAAAAGCACAAAAGCAGTTCAGATCCCCTTTCGGACCTTGACATTTCTCTATATCTCCTTTTCACAAGAAAAGGAAACATTAATCACATGAAAATCATATATGTATAAGGGTCCATCTTCATCAGTACATTTGGTCTTTTCATACCTCAAAAATATCAAAGGTCCCTATTTTGCATCAGGCCCCCATGTACAAGTACTTTTGAATGATCCCTAATGAGCGCTGCTAATGAGTCATATTTTATACTGTAGACATGGATATGAATGTCTTCATCGCACTTCTCATCTCATAACACACAAACTGCCATGATATTCAGCATATTCTGTGTACAAGCATAAAAAGCAAATTTTAATTTTGTATGTTTCATAATTTTGCATTTAAGACAAGATATGGGTAGGATAACTTTGCAACATTGTAAAATGTGACCCATAGCAGTTTAGTTTGTAAGTCTGGTTAATCTAAGGGGTTAATGCATGTACTTGGTCAATCAGGATGTATTTTTCTTGTGGAACACATGAAAATCATGACGCAACTAACGGAAAATCCATATTGGATAATTATCAATCAATGTGATATGTGTTCATTACTGTTAAAATAAGGAGCAATGTTGCAAGTCAAATTATGTAGAATTAACATTCATGCATCTTTTATCTCTTCACCAGATTTCAGGGAATGAATATCCAGATGATGCACCCATAGGAGATGTGAAAAGTGTCCCTTTGTCAAGCTACCTCCCAAACCATGAGGACAATTCAAAGCTGCGTGATGAATGGGCCATATTAATTGGCCAGATAATCACACGTATGATACCAGCCTTCAAGTCCTTTCAAACATGCTTTCCAGAACACATAGGCCATCAGTACATTCAAGTGGCAAAGCAGAAAACGGAAGTGGTGAGTAGACTTTGTTGTAGCCCTGGAGAAAATTGAGTATAATTTTAGTACAAGATCGGAATGTGCACATTTGGAACATCATTTGAGTACACTTTAAGAATTGTACTCGCTTTGTACTATAGAAATGTACTTGATTTCTACCATCTAAGAGTAATATAAATGATGTGTGTAGGATGGGTGCAAGCATGTAGACAGGAGATGTACAATGAGCATCATCCCCTCCTCGATCATCCCCCACAACCCCTCCACCCGTCGCCATTTGACATACAAAAAGTTAAAAAAAAGGTCCACCGAACCAATCTCTCATACCAAGATAAAACTTCCTATAAAGTCAAATGTTTGGTAGAGAAGTGAACTTGTAGGTTAGAAATAGTGTACAAAACGTCTAAAATTGGTTGATGAGAAAATTGCAAGGACTCTGAAGGTTGCACATAACACTTCTTATTCTAGTTTCCCAGGATGTTTTCACATTTCAACAGGACTGCGTTTCAGATTGCACATTGTCTTTTCTCTAAATGAATATTGGTGGTCTTTCACACATACAATATTAGTTAGTGCGGGGATGTGCAGTGAGGGCGTCGCACCCCCCCCCCCCCATGAAAAAATTTGAAAATGTCCAAAAAACATTTTAATAAAATTCCCTAAATGTACACCAGAGAACACCTATTCGCACCAATACACGTGTAAATGTTGGTTGTTTATTATGATAAAATACTGTCCAAAATGTATGTTTTTTGTTTGTTTGATTTTTGGCTTGTCACTTTTTCAAAACTAATGAAAACAAAATTAGTTTACAGTCGGTCAAAACAAACATTTTTCCTCCTCAAGGTCCACTTTTGGAAAATTTCGTTAAAGAAATATGCTAAAGATTCATCAATGATACAGATGTATAATTCATCAGACATGTATGTACATTATGTTTGTAATGTTGTATGTATTGTTTACAGGTTGGACTTGGCGTTATAACAGAATCTGAAAACACTACTGAAGGTATTGCAAAGATCATGGATCATCTACAACAGTATGTTCCACATGGTGATACAAATGACCCTGTTCAGATTTTTAGTACCGGTGATCAATTAACATGCGAGCGTGAACTTAATATTCAAGAAGGCAGACGTGGCTCAAAATCAAGTGAAAGATGGGGAGGACTTCTTCCAGAGATAGCTGATTTTCATGCATTAGGAAATTTCTATGAGGTAAGTAAAATTATATAAAATAAATAATTCTATATTAAATTAATAATGATGTGATCACAACGATTTTTAGGTTCCAAGAATTACTTTTACATGCTAAATGGATCGCATAATATATGTACAAGCTCCTGATAGTACAAAAATCCTATATTTGAAGTTGTTAAAACAAGGTTACTCTGTATAACGCTTGATGATTTAATAAAAAAAATTAAGAAGCATTACAAAGAAAACGTTACCGTATAGAAAATCACACTTAACTTATCCAAATGAGAATGCATTTTCTACTTGGGAAAAGTATACTTTAGGTCCCATCAAAATCTATATACTAACCATAACCCTAAACTAATCTTAACCCTACACCCTTATCCTCACCCTAAACCTAAATTAAACATAACACTTACCCTAAACCCTAACCCTAAAATTCTGGATGTCCTCTACTTGTTCGTATCCAAAGATCCCGTTTTTAATTCCAGTACATATCATATTCTTGTAATTTGCAGTTTTGTACACAATGTCACTCAATGCTGAAACTTCAGTTCACAGGGCCTTCAAAATCGGGCCAATTTTTTAAATAGTCAGTTCAAACTACTGCAAAGGGAAATTTTTCTGAAATTGTTATTTTTCTTATTTTACTTGATTAAATATCAGGTTGAGATGTAAAAAGTCAATACAAGTGTTTGGGTAACAATCATAAACACACTAAACACAATTTCTCCATCTTTGGGTAGTAGGTGTAGAGAAATGAGCAAATAACATTGGCCTCCTCATAATATGGCAAAAATTCAACTCTTGAAAATTAGCCCAAAATGAATAGTAAATTACTGAAAATAAAAAATGATATTAAAGGACCTCCCTCACCAACCTTTTTAAAAAAAGTCTGGACATTCAACTTGTAATTTTTGTTACTTAGCCTAAGAAATAAGAGAACAACTTAGCAAGTCTTAAAAATCCATGCTAAAAAATGTAATTTTGCCAATATTTTGGAAGAGGCCACTTATGATCCCACCCCAAGGATGCTTTGATCTCCACGTGATACTCTTACTCCCTTAAATTGTTCCCCCATTTCAAACTCTGGATAGTCTTAGGTCCTGTATTTCAGAATGATATATTTTTAAAACGTATCACTTTTTGTGTCCATGTTGTAACCATTTATATTTTTCTTTTCTGTTTACAGTGGATCTTCAAGCAGCTTTATGCTGATGACGCCCGTGGCTGCCGTGACATTGGAACATTATTTGCTGCCAAGACGTTTTGGAAGCTTGGTAACATTCCAAAAAAACCGCTCGAAAATTTTTATGCAGTTGAAGATCTAATTGACCGATTCGTAAAGTCCCTTGTGTTAACAGCTGCTATGGACTTTTTCAGTTTGGATAACATCAATGCTAAACCAAAACAGAACATCCACATTGCAACAGAAACAACAGAACTTGACTACATCAACACCGCTGCCCGTCAAATTGTTGACAAATATGCCATCATTCACGAACCCCAGCTTCCCATTACTTCACAAATCAAATGCCCAATCCAGCAATGTAAGAAGACCTATAAAACCAGGAAGGGGTTGAGAAAACACATCACATCCAAACATCCGGATTATGAAGCGCAGCAGCCGTCACTTGCAGTATCAAATCCCACCATAGGGGAATATTGTCGGACTGCACTTGGTATGTGCTTACTAGCATATGATTTCACTGATGCTAGAAGACATGGTGACGGTTCAAGGATAATTCGCTTGTACAAATTTTTTACTCTCCACTTCAAGGCTGCAAATAAACACAAATATGCATACCATTGTCTTCGTCTTCAGGTTCAACTGCAATGTCTGTTGTCACCTAGATTATCCCACCAATTAACTTGGAATAGGTTTGTAAATAACAAAGGAGGCATAGACACCAATGTAGAACTGGACCGGGAAAATGAACATCGCAACAAAGCCATTAAACAAGAGTGCAGGGGTTTTCATGGAAAGATAACGGACAAATCAATAAAACGGGTCGGACAAGCAGCTCAAACGATTGAAAGGATCCTTATGAGAGTTGACAAAGAGGCTTGCATGAAGACGGCATCTGGTAGACATGACAGTGTTGATGCAAGTTCAGACATCCTTTCCCTTGTTGATATACTTCACCAGGAGAGGGTGTTTGATTCGGGTTCACAGCGCCTGATTTTCAGAAGGATCCTTTCAGTCATTTGGATCTCTTGTCAGTACATTCATGGATGAAGGAAACTGTAAAGAAGATTTCTGAACAAAAAATTTTCCAAGACATGAAGCCATAGAAAATGCACTTCAGTTTGCAGTTGAACCTGAATAAGAAGACAACGGTACGCATGATGGGTTGAATCCAAGGACATAGTTTATTTTCACCTTGCTTTATCTTAAATAGCCAAAGTAGTTTATTTATTTATTTTATAAATGAAAGGGGCATTGGACAAAATTTCAAAATTTTATTTGTGGATGGGAATATGTTTGAAACTAACAGTCACTAAAGGGGCAATTCGTGATCCACTTTTCATCCTTAAGGTCACCTCTATCAAAATCAAGTTTTTTAGCTTATGAGAATCCAGATATATGGTTCAAACCCCAATACATTCTTGTTCCCAATACATGAAGATCCAAATAATTCTCACTATAATGCCTTTTTTTCTCATGTTCCTTTTTTATTCAGTTTGGCGTCAACAGCGAAACATTATAAAAACTACTTATAAAAAGTCATGACCATCTGGCACATTTTTATCCCCATCTTGTTAAGGATTTTTAACCCTTGGCTGAAATAGAGTTGAATATTATTCTAGAATACAGCCTGAAAAAGTATCTGTGTTAGTTTAAAAACCTAATTAAGATGGCTAGCCCCAAAGGGGACTTCTCAGAAGATATCAATTTTGATTTTATCATTTCATCTGTTACAGTATTTATATAGCTTAAAACTGTCAATTTATTTGTTGAAACTGATCAAGGCAATAGAATTTTAAAGCAGAAAATCAGCTGGAAGTTCTTATTAGTTCCTTTGTTTTTTGCGGCCTATTTGGTGGTCTCTTGGAAAATGTTCTCAAACATTGCGACATTTGTACATTTGAAAATATGTAGGCCTATTATAAACTTAACATGCAGTCATAGCATTTTAGATCCAGCAACCTGATGCACCTTGTTCCATTATGTTCAAAATTAATTTACCAAGTGTTTCAAAATGAGATAACTGAGCAGCCTTGAGATTGTGAACTGAATCTAAAACATAGGCCAAACATTGTTAGAATCCCATATTTTGTGTTTGTTTACATAAAAATTGCCATTTTGTGCCTGAATGGAATGCTTTATATAGGTAGTCTAAGTGTTGGATCAGAAAAATGTTTACTTACTGTACTATAGGAAGTTTTCCAATTTTACTTGTGGTGGTTAGTCACTCTAATTAGAGGAAGTTAAATGTATGAATAGTGAAAAATCTCTTGTTATTTTTGTACATACATCCGGGGGGGGGGGGGCACTCAAATATAATGTTGCAGGCATAGCGACCAAGAAAAAGGTGAATTAGGGTTGTTTTTGAGGACAGAAGGGCCCGCAGAAGGGTGTATCAGGTAAGACCGTTATGGTATCAAAAGCAGCCATTTTAGCTCATTTTCAAGAAATAGGGTAGTTTTTTAAACCCAAGTGTTATAAAGTGATAACAGTAAATTTTTGATTTAGGTTGTGAATGGAGGAAAAAGGGTAGTTTTGGAAAAACTGGTCACGCTATGCCTGCAACATTATACTTGAGTGGTCCCCCATGGGCTTTAAGATAACAGACGATTTTTATCAAAAATATTTTACATGATCTACTGGTATCAAAGACAAAAACTTTTTTTCACCTATTGAAAAACATATGATAGGGCCTATGGATAAACCTGGAGTTAATAAGCATATAGTAATTTCGAAGATGCTGTGCTATTATTTCAAGTTTTAATACAGACCATATAAACTTAGAAATTTATGTGTTTTAAAACAGTCTTTTGAAATGGAGAATTTGATTAGTGCACTGAAGATTCTGATTGAAAGAGGTCGTTACTTGATACCTATCTGGGACGTTAGTTTCAGACCATTTGCTACATGTATTCCTTTTATAATGTTTTTCTGAAATTCATTTATTTCGAACATTTATTATGTTCCATGCCTTCCTTTCAATTTTCTCTTTGGCCATCGAATTGGAATTTGTGAGGAAGGTTACAAGGTAACATTACATTCTAAATATTCTCTGATCATAACTCTGTTTTTCACAAGAACTACTTTTTCTCATATTTAAGAGTGCAATTTTTCTTCATTAACTCTTCTGTTTCTTATGCCTTCCTCCCATTTTACTCTTTGGCTATCGAATTGTGGTTTGGGAGGAAGGTAAGCTTAATTTTTCATTGTCTATCATTTTGTTCATAATCTACTTTTTTAAACTGGAGACAAGGACTTGACAGGCCTCTGGCTTATTTTCTTGTTCTCCTCCACAATGTTTATACTAGTAAATATGCAATTATGCATGTACACACTGTATTTACATGTATGTGGAAATAAATAAATTATGTTATGTTTTGATAATACTTGGTAAATTTTGTAACAGAGAGGAAGTTGAAGATGAATTTCATTTCATAATGAAATGCACTCTCTATAACCATTTTCGATTTTAGAGATCATATTGATTCTCAGATAGAGAAGTGTTTGAATTGATAACGAGTGCGACTGATTATGATATTATTATTCCAGTTTATTACTTCATGTTAAATCTGCTTTTTTCAATCATGATATATACATATTTAACATGTTCATCTTATCTTTTATATTTGTTTTTGTTATCACATTTAACAGACTGTTATTGTATTTTTTACTACCTATGTCTGGTTCTATGTCAATATTAATGATTAACTGGAAAGACAGATCAAACTTTCATTCTAATAAATTAGTTTTTTTGGATGTAAAGAGACACCTGCATTTCTTTTGTATTTTTAAAGTTTGAAGTCCATTATAATATAAGCAAAGCTTAATCATATGCTAATCTTAATACTTTACTTTGTCAATTGTTTGTTCTAATTTAATTCTTTTTTAAAGAAGTTATTTGTTAAGGAGACAACTGCATCTGGTTCACCACATTATGGTTTACTTTGCAAGTCATAATCTTTTTCAAGTGTGAAGCACTGACCAGTTAAGTAGAGGCAAGTAAAAAACTATTGGAATATGTATTGGCATGGTTTAAGCCCACCATAGATGTTATCCAATTGAATTGTTCCCAAAAGAGATATTTTCTAAGTGCTGTATTACATTAAGTATATTTGTATTGTTTGATGTGGTTGGCCATGGAGATGAGTAAATAAAGCCTCGATTCATTGATTAGAATTACTGACTGGTTATGATGTGTACGTTTGTTGAAGAGGTGTCAGGTGAATTAAAAAAAAAAGAAGATTTACATAAAATTAATTCTTTTAAGAATTTGCTGGACACTTACATCTTAACACCCATCGGATTAACATCATAGTTGTCATCTTAATCATTTTTAACACAAGTTCGAGCTCTTTGCTGCATCTTATTTTAATCCACGGCCTTATTCACGGGTCTTTACTGTGTGATTTGTACCAAGCTTATCAGAGGTAGATAGATATACAGCATCAAATAAGTAACCTCGGGTATACAATGACTGAAAAAGAAGCTCTTACTTATGCACTTAACAAATTCGGGATTGAATTTGAGAGGCTGAGAGATGGGCAGCGACAGGCCATTAGTTCATACTTGCAAGGAAATGATACTTTGGTCATTCTTCCAACTGGTTATGGAAAGTCGATTATATATCAGACAGCACCTTTTATTAGGGACTTCTACAAACACCATAGTGAATGTCAATGTACCACAAAGGAACATATTAAACAAAGGAGTATTTCTGTTGTTATCTCACCCCTTGTTGCCCTGATGACCACTCAAGTTAAAAAACTACAACAACAGGGAATATCTGCCATTAATCTTGCTGCTATTAAAACAGCAGAAGAGAGGAAAAAAGTGCAAGATGGACTTTATTCGATTGTCTATGCTACTCCAGAAAGCCTCCTTCAAGCAGGAACTGGACTTCTATCAACACCAGTGTACCGTAACAACGTATGTGCTTTATATGTGGATGAGGGTCACGTGGTTTCGAAATGGTACAGTATATATTCGTTGTTCCTATTATTACATAGCTGGGATCAATGGCTTTCCCAGGAATGTCAGAATGGGGTTACAATTTCATTTTCATCACTGATTTTTCTTAAAAGATTGTTAATGGGTGTGTGCGTTTCGTAAAGCCTTAACATATGGCCCAACTGTATGGACCATATGGTATGATCTATTCCCAATAGTCCTTGTGAGAGTCCAGGTTGGAGCCTAGAAACCTGAAATAACTATTATTTGTTGTTGTTTAAGCTGCTCAAAAATCAAATTCCAAGAAAATAATGTATTACATTAAGAGATCCCTTTTTATTCTGACACAAAATCGTATTAATGTGAAGTTTATTGATTATCTCAGGAAACACCCCCTGGAAGCTCAATATTTTTGTTGTTAGCACTTAAATGGCTAAGGTCTGTCACATGCCCGTCAGTGGTCAAGGGGGGGGGGGGGTGTCCATGTGGACCGAACACCGAAAAAGCACTTTCATGAATGAATTTTACGTTGAAACTTTGGTCACAGGTAAAAGAACTAAAAGAACTAAAACATCGAAAACAATTCACAAATCGGACAAACCATTCAAGTGGCGGCCAAAAACGATTTGTTGTGTCGCGTCAAACTGTTCCTGCCAAAAAATGTGAAAACTCACTTCCATTAATGGAATTTTTGAATAAAATTGGGCTCATATTTGTGTTTTTTGCCACCAAGTGAAGCATATCATGGTAAAGTTAGACAAATACAGAAGGGCGATAAAAAATTATTTCGAGCTTTTTGGCAAATTATGTGTTAATTGTGGGTCCATATGGACCCCCCTCTTGACAACTTAAGTGTTAATAATTCAGATTTTTAAGAGAAGTATGAGTGTGCTTAATTTACAGACAATTTTAGAATGAAATCCTAATAAGACATTTGCTTGAGAGTCCCTAAGAAACATCAATGTTACAACTCTTCCCAAAACTTCCCTATTCCACTGACCATTCCTTCATTTTTTCTTGTTTTTCCAAAGTGATGTTAATTTCTAATATATTAAAGCTGAAGGTAAATAAACTAAACATTGACAAAATTATAAAGTGATATACAATAGGCCTAGGCATAATGAACAAATTTCTATTAAAGTTGACTACAAAGAAGTTTAGATTTTCATCATGTTAAAATGCCTTTGACGGTCTAGTTTTAACGGTTGTATATATACAGACATTATTTTCTGGATTTTCTTATAGCATGTTGAACACAAGGACTCTTCAGGTTCCGCTCATGGGCCTGTAACCCTTTTATAATTTTATTAGTGTGTTTCTTCAATAAAATGTAATTCCCCAGTAAATTTGGAGGGGAGATACCATATTCAGCCTTTTTTTTATCTCAGCATACTTGAGAGATATTAGGCTACTATAGCATTACATTGTGTTGTAAAATTTTAAACTATGTTATTGCATTTTGGCATGAAATTAAATGAAGACAAGGCCCGTCGCACTGAATGTTTAGTTTCCTGTTTCCACCCGCCCCTAATATACAAAATTCTAAAGTAATTCATTATTTGAGATGTTTTCATTATTTGTTAATCAGTATTTAAAAAAGACAAGAGGCAAAGTTTTTATGGCTCAAATTAACAGCCATCTCCTAAATCCCAAATGTTCGTATAGAACAGTTTCCATGGGGTGGGTGCATGACACATGAGTAATAATGAAAATATTGGCATTGCATTCTTGAAACAGCTGATGCTGGTTTTGCTAGGGCAAATAACTTTTGACATTTTTATCACAACAAATTGAAAGTTAAAAATGTGAAAAAATGCAGTACAAAATGTTTCTGTGTTTTAATATGCATAGCCCGGCTGCATAGATAAACAGAAAAAAATAGTGGTATTTGATTTACTGCACTGTATGTATGTCAAATGAATTATCTCACACGTTTTGATCCTAGAAAAATAATGAACAATGATAAGTGACCGCCCCTCTATTTTAAAAGTTGCAACAGGAAACTAAACATTAAGTGCAAAAAGCCTAACAATTCGTTATAATTAGAGAACTAGCAAATACTGGCATTTATAAACTCATAAAATGCTGTTTTGAAAAACAGTGCATATGTTTATAGCAAATGTAATTTTGATAGATATGTAAATACAGGCTACTCATAATTTTCAACATACATGTATATATTTAAAATCCAGTTTTTTCCAAACCAAAGAGAAACACACTATGACAACAGAAATCATCATTGTTTGGGAGTTCAGCGGCTTTCAATATTTCCATTCTCTCACAGATTTCCACAAGTGAGGTGTTTTATGAAAGAGCAAAGGTGCAGCAATAAAATGTACATTTCGGAAACGTTCAGAATCAGTGACTTTGATACACTGTCGATCTAAACACATGGTGCGTTTCTTTTTTTGCGAGGTGTAATTATTTAGCGTTGCCGAGTGGTTAGAGCACTGGTCTCGTAATACAGAAGTTGTGGGTTCGAGCCCCGGGCTGGGTGGTTTCCATCGCCTTGTTTCCTTGGGCAAGAAACTTTACTTGCTCTGTGATTCAGAAGTCACGTAAAGCTGTTGGTCCCATGTACGAATAGACTCCTTCATCTGTTTGTTCGTCTGTGTTTTAATTTTGTTATATTATTGCCAGACTTTGAACACAATTCATCTGGCTAAGAATTTGAAAAGTGGAGGGGAAGTATCAGTTCTTTGTCGCCACAGGTTGAGAACCCAAAAGTAAAAATGCCTTAGTGATGGAAGGAAGGGGGGAACGTAGCACAGATCAAATTTTCCTTTGTATGTGCGAGTGTGCCAAAAATAATTTTCCCCGGGGTGGCGCTCAGATACTAGGCCTATATTGTTACACTTGCTCGCCACACCACCTCGAAAAATTGAACCCTTATAATGGCATAATTGTTGAGAGAAAAATTTACCCCTTAATGGCCCCCGGGGGTGGGGTACTCAACTTTTGTCTGAACGAGGGTGTGCC
>JXSR01S024418.1:19253-31229 GCA_000969725.1 Ophiothrix spiculata
GCAGGAGCAGTGGGGTTGCAATACTTGTTTAGAGGGTCAGGAATGATGGTTGGAGGACTGCTCACAGGTAGGAGAATTGGTCATGTGAGTGCAAGAAAGTCGTATCTGCAATAGCTGCCAATTTATATAAATTTACATTGCATGCTATGGAATGTCCAGTGTTTGGTCAGTGACCCTTGAAATGGTTCTTCAGGTGACGGAGTCACATTTCAAGAGCCACTGACATATGACAGGAAAATTGTTAGGGATTTTGCACTTTCTTCTGACAAGGTGCAATATAGATTATAGATTAATAAATGCACATTTCATGCGCGAGCAAAATGAGACAAAATCAATGCACTCACAGTCAATTTTGATGCGTTCAATTCATGAGGCCCATAGGGGCCGAGTGCATTGTGCAGCAATCAAAATTTACCCCAAGTGTGTTGATTTTGTCTCATTTTACGAGCATAATGGAATGCAAATTTATTAATCTCATTCATACAGGACAGAAAAATAATATTGTATCTTTTGTGAAAAGAAATAAGGCCTTTAATATCACCATTAAAGTCCAAAACTTTTCTAAATTAAACGAATCATCACCCAACAAACAAATGAAACATTCATAGGCACTAAATGCCTGCCATGCAAACTGCGACGCAACAAGCACAGTGCATTTTGCAGTTCAACTGCACTCCGCGTACATTATATTCTTGTGTTTTGATTGGTTAGGTGACACGCAGAGTGTATGAATATAACTCCGGGCAGCCATTACAGATACAACATTAGCAAAATGATATTGGCACCATGGCTTTACCATTGGGCCAACGTCAACCTGATGGACAAAATTGCGACTTTGTTGGAACAACATCAGTATTCTTACTGCTGAAGTGGCTATATGTTGTGTAACCTGCAGTAAAATCAAATCATGAAGCAAGTTAAGCCAACATAATTCAATTGTTTGTCTCAAAGCTCACCACTAGGTGAAAAATTAAAAATGTAGTTTTTCTTTTTTTTAATTTTTATTTCACCTCCATCGTTTTTTATTCCTCTGGGATGAGATTTTTGACTGTAAAAACAGGGTTAAACCATACTGAATGAAATATTGCAGACAAATAGAAATTACAAGTTACAAAAGATATTTGAACTTTTTTATTTAAGTGTCAAGATTTCAAAGCAAATGTTTCAAAAACAATGGAATAAAATAAATACAGAAGAAAAAAATGGTAAAGGCGCAAGATTTTTATAAATGCGCACGGCAGCTTTGAGACAAACAATTTAATTATGTTGGCCTTATGTAATTGTAGTTGTTTTGACTATGCTTTACCATTGAGTTTCTCCCACTCGAAAAAGCGTTGCACATCTCCATAAGGCCTAAAAAAAAATTGTTTGTTTGCCCTCCAGTGGAAAAATCAAAATATTGGGTCAATCGATCAGTTGATCTTTTGTTTTCTCCTTTACTCTGCACATATATGAATGATCTGATTCCCATGGGTTTTATCACGAATACCAAACAATGCAGGGCTTCATCAAAGATTGTGGGTCATTTACTTAGAGTAAATATGCATTTTATATTACTAAATGTGACTTTATACTGCTAAATTTTACATTTTTCCTCAAAAATATTGAGTTTTCATATTTTATGTGTTTGAAGAAAAAATAAATAAACTAAAATACCCGACCCAAATTTTTGGCATTTAAGGGTCAGTCTCGGAGGGCAAAAAACATTTTTTTTTGGCCTAATGATGGGAGGACAGTGTGGAGTATAATGACTTGCTTTGCTGTACTTTCATAGTGTCTCTGAATGTACCATTACAACATCTTGTTCAACTTCAAGACATAAATTTTACATATATTTTTGTACATCTATCAATTAAAATGTAATCTTGGTTCCTTTTTATTTTATAGGATGGTTGTATGATGTAACCGGCAATTTTTATTTTTCCTACATAACATTAGCTGTAATGGAGTCATTTGCAGCCCTTCTAGTCATTCTACCATCTTTACGTCTTCGTAGATTTTGCAATCAGGAACATACGGTGATGGTAGGATCGGAAGTAGGTGATGAAGAAATACAAGAAATATAATGCACAATGCAGATGGATTGAGGGTGTTGCTTTTTTGGTAGCTGTTATGGGATCAATTCCAGCCAAACTATTCATTCTGCCGTCTGTGTCTTCGTAGATTTTGCAATCAGGAGCATCAGGTGACTTTTGGATATTAGATAGGTCAGAAATATATCAACCTTGTCATGGGTGAAAATAAAATACACGTGTGTGATTTTTATAAATTGTAAATTTGATTGATTATGCGAGCTAAGCTCAAATTTTCCTGTTTATTGCAATTTGTTTGTACAAATTTGAGCACATTTTTAACTTAACTTATTATTAATAATATGTTCTCCATGCATGTATTATATACATGAGATTAGTGCTGTTATCGATTGTTCGAAGTATCGATTGTCGGAAGTATCAATTATTGATCGACATGTTGATACACAAAATTGTAGTATCGATACCAAAAGACATCAAGGCCAAGGAAAAAAAATAAATTTAAATGATTTTGACTGTCGGCCCGTGGCTAAAAATAGCGACTGCATCGTGGAAAGTATATTTCAACAGAGGTGACTCGATCGTTTCCCCTTGCATTTATCAATAAAGGCATGAACAAATTGCGAATTTGTTGATGTTCATAACGTACCCATTTCTATTTTCTTCTGCTTCTGCTTAATACTGTGCAAACACCTTGTCGGTTATCATGCACAGGTCAGTGTGGAAGGCGATGACCTAAATTTTAAAGTGCGCTTACATAACAAGAGTTTGTAAATTAATTTCCGACAAGCTGGATTGAAAAGTTTTTATATCTGGTGCTGCACGGATGGTTTGTGGGAGCATATTCCATTCTCTGGCCGTTCTAGGATATAGTGAATACTGGTAGCAAGATTTGTTAAATGGTGGAGAGTCAATGATGTACGGGCCTAAATTTTGTCTGGTTGTCCTGGTGTTTTTTTTCTGGAGCTGAATGTTGGTAGGAACGATATTGTGAACCTCTTTGTAGATGGTGGTTCTTCTAATGATTCCCACTGAAGGTCTTTCAACATGTTGGTAACGCTCTCTCTTTTGTTGTAGTTGTTAAGAACAAAGTGGGCAGCACGACGCTGTACTTTCTCCAATGTCGTCTTGTTGTTTTTGAAGTATGGGTCCCAAATATCTCCACAATACTCAAGTTTAGAGTGGACAAGAGTTTTATATGCAGTTTCTTTGACCTCTTTGCTACAAGAATGAATGTTCCTTCGCAGAAGCCCAAGCATTTTGTTGGCTTTATCGACTGTCTGGCTAACGTGTTTTGCCCAGCTCAGGTCGTTACTGATTTCAACCCCCAGGTATGGATGATGTAAGACTGTTTGAAGCATCTTCCCATTCATTTTGTAATCCCTTTTTGTACTATGCATGATGCATATGTAGTTTTCGCTTTTAAGTCTACACTTTTTACTGCATGCCAGCCTGTATATAAAACTGTGCGATTATCGATAATGTTGTCGACATGTCGGATGTTTGTCTCTCGACATATCGATACTCAAACACCCTATCGATAACAGCACTACATGAGATTGCATGATATGGTCCATTTATTAGTAAACAGAAGAAAATAAATGTGTTAAAATCTAATGTGTTAAATTCCTTTTTGCAATATTAACACAATTAATATTTCACAGCTATATACTAGCACTTCCATTTTCCATGTTTTGGAAAATGGCAAAAATCTCATAAATTTGGAAGTGTAACACGGAAAGTGAAAAATCATGTAAAGCTTAAGTAAGAACATTAAATCACAAACAATGTAAAACAAAATGTGCAATAGAGCATATCTATAATTGGCATACTCCCGCAGTTGATGGGGTAAATCCACAGAATCGGATGGGGAACTGAACTCAGAGTGAGAGCAAGTAGTGTATTTATCATCGTTCTGAGTTCCGATTCCCCGTCCGGTTCTGTGGATTTACCCCATCAATGGTGGGAGTTTGTCAATTATAGATATGGTCTATTATATGGCAATAAGGAAAAATAGACTATATGTGACCAGTCATATCGAAAGGTACCTTAAGGTCGGCAAAATCAAAATGGATTTTTTGGTCTCAACTGAAAGCTGAGATTTTAAGCTTTGAAATGACACCTTACTTTTGGTTATTGGACGTTCGGTTGCAAAACTACATCAAATTTGGCAAAAGGCATCGGGCTGATTCGGAAAACTATAGTTCTGAGAAAATCGAGTTTGAAGGTCTTGTACTAAGTAAAACTTTAATGGGGAAAGGATTTTTACATCGATTTTTAACACATTTGTCTTATGTTTTGGATGTTGATACCTGATTAATATGATAGAATACACTTCAAAGGTAACATTTCTGATGAAATTAGAAATTCGACCTTGGACGTGTTTTTGATTATGCTCAGCTTCAATGGCCCGTATCTCGTAATTTACTATGCCGGTATTAAGGTACCTTTAGATATGACGGGACACATATATAAAGTCCAATCTTTCTAGTGGTGGCATGTCATTAAGTGGGTATGCTGAAAAGGTGGTGTTGTTAAATTTTTTCATGGGTTCTCGAACTTAATTTGATCTAATTTCACTATTCCTTGGCCTATGGACTTGTTTATGTCTCATTTGAAAGCTTACACTCAGTGGTGTTAATTTGGTCTTCATGGGTTACATAAGAACTTGGCAGTACAAGGGTGGTGGTGCCTACGGATGCGGTAGATAGCCAAAATTTGAAAATCACCATTTCGGAAGGTTTGACACTGCTGGAACATTCACTAATGGATTCTGTGACCTCAAATACATTTAGATAGTCACCAACATGGCTAAAATTTAGTATATAATTACAGTAAATTGGCAAATTTATCATTTTTAGACCTTCAGACCCCCCCCCCCCTCAAATCAGTTTTTTGGGTGGGCAGCACTTTCTCATTTTTTGTCAGATTGTGACAAATTTGGTGTCAAAATGTTCAGGGTATCAAGCTGCATCAAATAAGAGTTTAGACAGAATGATTTGAAACATGCCATGATTTTTCTCCCCTTGTATAGCCCGCCTCTAATTAATTGAAGGTCATTAACACCAAGACCCTAAGGGGTCTGTTTCAAGTTAAATGCATCACAGTAACTGTTAAAGTGTTTAGAACATATCCTGAAAACATGAACTGTTTACCATTAATCATTCCAATTTATGACTTGTTTTAGTAAAAATTGGCAATTTTGAGTAAAACGCATTTGAAAATTACAGTTTGCATTGCAGTCTATGAAGTAATTAACCATTAATTAGCCCATTATGCAAAAACAAAAGTGATATTTGGCTAAAAAGTTACTTGAATTGAAAGAGATTAATAACATCATATCAAAAAATTGTTTTTTTGACCATTTTGACCATGTAACACATTTTTGACCCACCTCATGAAATGCCACTTACAATCATGGAAATCTGTGTTGGGACACTTAGTTGGTCATGTTTTAATTTAATCCCCTCTTCCCCTAGTACAATGTTGACAGATACCATGTCATCAAATCATTTGTTATGCCTCTCAACATTGTTTGATGGGGGGCCGGGAAGGATATGATTTTGTTAAGGGTTAAACCTGAACATACAACTTTCTTAGAAAATGATCGTCAAAATTCAGCCAGATAAGAAAAATTAGCCTGAAATATACCCCCCGTGTCCCAACACAAAGTTTCCATGATTGTAGTCTATTTTTCAAAGTTTAATTTAACTCTTTCGCTCTGGAATTTCTGTTTCACAAAATGCTCTATTTGTATGGAAAGCCACTCGGAGCGCCACAGGGTATTCACTTATGATAGCTGTAGATTGTCAAGATTATTTTTGTGCCAAAATTGATGATGACGCTAGATGTCTCTTAGTATCAGATGATTACAGGCTGAATTCTGATTTTCTTCGCTTTTTGTAACAGATATTTTTATTGGTTTTGCTGGAAATTGATTCCGGCCAATCATGCCTGGGGGGAACTCATATATATTGATGTACACATGCGTGAACATAGGTTTACAAAATATCCCTAAACAAGTTTAGGCAAGATTGGCCGGAATCAATTTCCAGCATAACCTATAAAAATATATGTTAAAAAAGCGAAGAAAACCAGAATTCAGCCTGTAACTGTCTGATACTAAGTGAACATAGGTTTACAAAATACCCCTAAACAAGTTTAAGCTTCCCTTGAAGAAATAACCCTAAACAAGAATTTATATGCAATTTTATTCTTGAATTTACCCCCTAAAATTTAATTTTTTTCTTTAGGTTTTGAAAATCACCCATTTTTGTGGACTTTTGTGTTTTCATTGAAAAAAAACACCCCTGCGTTTTAGACCACTAAACAAGTGCAGTGCTTTATGTGTTGGTCATGAAAAAAATGACCCCTTTTTCCGTGTGTTTCTGTTCACGCATGTGTACACCAATATAACTCGGTGAATCATGCATGCTTTTGCGAGCTGCTGTGTACGAATTTCCAGAGTGAAAGAGTTAAAATTGGTGATTTAGAAAATAAGCAAATGTTTGAATATCTTTGTTAAACTCTTGGTCACTATCCTCTTGACTACAGCTGTGCCATTTCTCTGAGGCTGAATATGCTACATGTACGTAAGTATGATATATCATACGGTTACAATCAAAATCATCTTGGGTTTTATTTAGCCAAGGAAACCCAACTTGGTTCTTGGCATTGGCGGCGGAAGGTTGAAATTTTAGGGGGGGACGGCTAATTTTTTGAGCAAAAATTGGCGGAGGAAAATGATGATATTTTGTAATGCACACTAATTTAAGCTACAAATTGTTAAAAAAATTGAAATTTGCGTGCAAAATTGCAAGTTTTTACTGAAATTTCGCGCGAAGCGCGCACATTTTTGTGATTTTTCATATTTAAAGGATCAAAACAAAGGGACAATTTACAATTTCCTTTCCTTTTCTTTCTTTCTTCTTGATTTTTTGAGGGGGTCCGTCCCCCCCTCGAAAAATTTAGGGGGGGACATGTCCCCCCCGCTTCCGCCGCCTATGCTTCTTGGTACCAAGTAAGCTAAAGGAAGCTTATCTTCAACTGGGCTCTAAGATGTTTTTAAATTTAGTTAAAATTTGATTTGCAATCATGCAACCTTGTATAGTATGAAGTAATATATATGATCTTCATATGTATGATCTTGTGTAACACGTACAATCATTTAAAATAGAATATTTGCAGAATGGAGTTTTGATTTTGTAAAACAGAGAAATGATGGCCGTAGAATAAACTCTTAAACTGCCCATATCAGTACAAAGAACATTTCTACCTCTCTTCTTTGAACTTATAAGTAATACAAATACCAGAAATTTCCCACCAACTGTACAAAAGTGTATTGTGATGTATTTCAATAGTTTAGATAAAATTATAATAATTTGTTTGGAAAAGGTGTGTTTACACTGTGACATAGGGTAACGATGGAGGGTTGCGAACTTGCAACTAAAAACTTGCAACTGAAAACGACCGATAGCAACGATAGTGTGCGTGGCTAGCGGATTGTGCGAGCGTTAACTCACCCCAACTAACGATGACGGGCGGATAATTCTGCAATTCGCAAGTCTACGTTGCTTGTCGTTACCCCTAAGTCGTCACAGTGTAAACGCACCTTTAAGAAAAAGGAAAACTAATGTCATCACGATATGAATAGCTTGTGTCCAAAATCTCTTACATCCACCTCGACAGGTGACTCATTTGGAAAATTGGCGTTCTTTTGCAAGTAAAATAGATTATAATTTTCAAGTCTCATAAAACATGTTACTATTGTAACACACTTATTCCACAATGTACACAAAGCCATTGAAAGTAGAAAATAGTGACCTGCATAAGAAGACGTCCGGCAGAGGTTTTGGCATCAAACAACACATTATTCCTTTGTTTTTAATGTCTATAGGTATTTTATGGCAGAGTAAGAAAGCGGTTTTTACAATTATTTAATTTTGTTAAAATTTTCAATTCAAAATTTCATTATTAATGATATTTTTTCATTTGCAGTGAACTCTGTGCTCTAATTAGCAATTTTGATGTGACCTGAACTGCAAATGAGTCAGATGTCAGGGTTGGATGTAAGCGGTTTGGGAAATAAGGTCTTTATATTTAAATTTATATAGCATTGATATTATAACAAGTATTTGATTTGGAACTAAAGGATTAGCAACACATATTGCAAGGTCAATCTTGGATACATTAAAGTATTAAAGTTGAATAATGAAAGGAGAAAATATCTTGAATGATCCTTCATATTAAAGGGACTTAAAGGGACTAGCCTAGATCCTGTCCGCTGATTTTCTGACTATATATTTTTTTCACATGTATCAATAGTACATGATTATACAAACATATCCTACCAGTAGTTTCCGCTTAATTTGTGTAACAGTGGAGAAAAATTAAATTATTTACCAGCTGTATTTTTTGTCGCCGGCGACAAAAACTGATTGAAAAGGTGTTTCTAGTTTCAAATCTTAAAAAGATCTTGTTTCCAGTGTTCCACACATGTGATGGGTAAACAAAATTATTTTTGATAAAATTGTTTATCTTTTGATATGAATGAACTTATCTCCAAGAGTTTCATTTGATCTTTTACCTGGTAAATCCAGACTGTGGTTCAAATTTAGGATTTAGAAAACACTGGATAGTCACACCACCATCACAGATAGATATATTACAAATCAATTCGCTGTCAATTTGAGCCATTTTTGTGTACATTTTTGTCCTTTTTTGGATTTTACTACACTTTTAAGCTTTATTTAAAGCATTTCCATACGTTTTTTCATTCTAAGTGGAATCTAGGCTAGTCCCTTTAATACAACCATGCAGTAACAAATTCCCTTCCTGCACTATGTTTTTCATGTCATAATTCCCTTATTTTATGTCATACATTAGTAAATTTGGTGTCATATGAGAGAGGAATGAATATATTTTAATAAAATGAAAACAGTGTGTGTTTAGCTAATTTGGTTTTTAATTGGGATTAGTTAATGTGTTAATTAATAAAAGCGGTCGCAGGATGCGGAGCCATTGATTCACATAATTGGTCGCTAATCCCATATACTTGCGTAGATTTTCACCAGATTTGGACATAAGAATACCAAGCTAAAGTTACACATGTCAGGGGCGTATCCAGGAATTAGCAACCCGGGGGGCACAACCTAATTTTGGAGCCCCCAGAAATTGAACAATGTCCTCCTCACCTCTCCTCGCCCCTACGACACATTGCCAACTGTATCTTGGCCAGGGACAGATGCAGGGCAGATGTCTAATTCATACTTCAAGTTGTCACTTTTTCAATCGAGAAACAATATGTAGTGGGTGTCTAAGGGGGATGTGGCCCCTCAGAAGATAGAAAATTTTGAAATTTCAAAGTGCAAATCACGCAATCTGGTGCATATATTTATGTCTAATTCATACTTCAAGTTGTCCCTTTTTTCAATCGACAAACAATATGTAGGGGTGTCTGAGGGGGATTTGCCCCTAAGAAGATAGAAAATTTTGAAATTTCAAAGTGCAAATCATGCCATTTGGTGCATATATTTTCATTCTCTCTTTTTTTCATTCTCTCTTTTTTCTTTCCTTTTGCCTTCTTTTTCTTTCCTTTTTGCGCCTATCACTGTTTCTTTTATCTTTTCATTCTTTTCCTTTCTTTCTTTTGCAACCCCTCCTCCTTTCTTCTGTCTTTTCAATTTTCTTTCCTTTTTGCACCCTTCCCTCCATATCCTTTCCTTTTTGCGCCCCTCCTTCCATCTTTCCTCTTTCCTTCCTTTCTGCCCTCCTGCTTTCCTTCTTTATCTTTCCTTTTTCTTTTTTTGCGCCCCTCCCTCTGTCTCTACCCTCTCCCTTCTTTCCTGATTCTTCTTCTTTCCATTTTTGCGCCCCTCCTCCTTTCTTCTCCTGTCTTTTCATTTTTTCTTTCCTTTATTGCACCCTCCTTCTTTCCCTTTCTATACCTTTTGCGCCCCTCCATCTTTCTCTACTCTTTCCCTTCTTTCCTTTTTCTTTTTCTTTCCCTTTTGTGCGCCCCTCCTCCATTCTTCTATCTTTATGTCTTTTCATTTTTTCTTTCCTTTCTTTCCCCTTTCCTTTTTCTTTCCTTTTGGCGCCCCTCCCTCTTTCTTTTATCTTTTCCTTCTTTCTCCTTTCTTTTTCTTTCCTTATTTGCGCCCCCTTTCTTCTGTCTTTTCATTTTTCTTTCCTTTTTGCACCCCCTTTCTTCTTTCTTTTCATTTTTCTTTCCTTTTTGCACCCTTCCCTCTTTTTTCCTTTCCTTTTTGCGCCCCTCCCTCCTTCTTTTCTCTTTCCTTTCTGCCCCTTTCCTTCTTTTTTCCTTTTTGCGTCCCTTCCTCTTGCTCTCCTCTTTCCTTTCTTTTTCTTTCCCTTTTGCGCCCCTCCCTCTTTCTTTTCTCTTTCCTTTCTTTCTGCGCCTCTTTCTCTTCTTTTTCCCTTCTTTCCTCTTTCTTTTTCTTTCCTTTCTTGCGCCCCACCTCCTTTCTTCTTTTTTTAAATTTTACTGTCATTTTTGCGCCCCTCCTTTCCCGCTTTCTTTTTCTTTTCTTTTTTGCGCCCTCCCTTTTTCTTTTCTCTCTTCTTTTTTCCCTTTGCGCCCCTCCCCCTTTCTTTCCCCCTCTTTCTTTCTTTTTTCCGCCCCTCTCTCCCTTTTTTCTTCCTTTCTTTTTCTTCTCTCTTTTTCTTTCTTTCTCCTTTCCCCCCCCCCTCTTTTGCGCCCCTTTGATGACCCCGGGGGGCACGTGCCGGCATGCCCCCCAAGATACGCGCCTGCATGTAACATAAAAATATATGGAATTGAAGGTGATCTGGGGTCAAAAAAACTCTATAATCAAGTGGTTGCAAAATTTCCACATATTGTATAGAGACATATCTCTATATAGTATAATAAATAGGAGGCCTGCTAAAGTTTTAGTCTTGCGAAAAAATCAAAATTGCGTCATGTTTAACTGCAGATCAGAGCAGTGGTGTGCATTATTTCAACTTGCATATTCGGCATGTTGACGTTGTCAAAGAAGTGCTGTATTTTGATGTCGTCACTCTATATATATCTGCTAATTATTAGTGTTTACCTATTTTACAGAATGTATTTGTAATTATTATCCATATTTTACTTGATCAACAGATCAAAAATATGGTAAAAACACATTTTTTTAAAGACTTATAATTCATTTTGTTTTAAAATACAATAATTGTTCCGAAAGTTCATCTTTTTTTTACCAGAAACATATAAACGGTGTGTATAGAAATGTTTTGTTTACACATATTGTAAGAAACACATTTCTACTATATAATAATTTTGGACTCAAATATTGTGCGTGCGTTATTTCAAAATGGCGGCATACATAATTGCGTTTGAAATAGAGAAAATATGCATGTTTAAATACCGTTTCATATTATTTGCAGTTCTTGACAATTTTGAGAAGCATAGAAGTATTTTGTCTTCATATATTGAGAGAAATATATTTCTTACTGTAAAATGTTAAGGTCTTCTAAAAATACCACATGCGTTTGTCGTTGAAAACAGTGGCGATATGCATAATTGCGTGTGAACTTAAAAATCATGTACTTTTTAGTCCGTATTTATTTCAGTATTGAACTTAGAGGTAATGGAAGTAATCTGTGTGCATATATTACGAAAAATATATTTCTACTATACTATTGTGGAGGTCTTCTGACATATTGCTCTTGCGGTATTTCAAAATGGCGACATTTGTCATTATGTTTTTTACTCTCGTGCAAATATCTGTATGCTACGACCACCGGCGTGCAATCTCGTCAACTAAATTCAACTTTATAGGGGGAAAATGCGACTTAGACCCTATGTTAGTCTAAAATAAGTAAATGTTTGAAGTCTCGAGCTCTGAGTCACGCTTCTCCTTCAAAAATGAGATGATGCCGGGAGAGTCCCATAATAGTCTGTGGGAAAAACCTTGATTTTTGG
>JXSR01S024419.1:17919-28028 GCA_000969725.1 Ophiothrix spiculata
AGTCATCACATATATCCTACAATTAAGTTACTTTTGGTATCATTAAATAAAGAATTGAAAATTAAGCTGAGGTTTCTAAGCCTTTGCATTAACCCTTGCCCTCCTACGTACTACAAAGTACAACAGTAAATTATCAAGAATTAGCCTAAGTCAGAATACGTCACAGACGGCGAATATAAATGATCAGGAAATTGCTGCCCGGGCAGGCCGCGCTCGGTGGCTTGGCATAGCTGGACATTGGGTCGGGATAGCGGGGGTCAGGGGTTCGAATCCCAGGGGGATCCGAGGGGAACCGGAAATGTTTTCATGACGTATTCGGACTTATACTGTATTTAAGCGTACGAGAGTAAGGGTTATTGAGCACCATCAACGTGTAGTACATATGCATCACTTAACCCTTACCCTCCTAATCAAGAATTAGCCTAAGTCCGAATACATTACAGACGGCGAATATAAATGATCAGGAAATTGCTGCCGGGGCAGGCCACGCTCGGTGGCTTGGCATAGCGAGGAGAACCGGAATTTTTTTCATGACGAATTCGGACTTAGACTGTTCGACAGACACGAAATTTGCATTTTTGAAGAATTTCTTTAGCTTTGGCAAAATCTTGTAAAATCAGCCGGTGGTATTTATTTCTTTGTAAAAATGTTCTTTTTTGTCCCATTTTTTTCACCTAACCGACCGACCCTACTTTAAAGGTCTGCCTACCCATTGCCCACCCATAAAGCAAGGTTTTTTTTTGTCGCCAAAGAGTAAAATTGTACACCATTTGTTAGTAAGTTGAATTGGGAGTGCCTTCATGGACTATCCAGGCTTGTGCTTTTTGCATAGGTCTTGTATTCTATGACACATCTGTGTGTTCCCTGTGGACCAATCTGGATAAACAAACAAACAATACAGCTCTTACCTGGAGCAAATGGGTCTCCTGCGCTAAATGGGTCACCTCCTGATGAGTCTGCATTTTTGGCTGGAAGTGCATCAAAGGCCAGGTCAAAATCAGACATAGTACTGATGCCCTGTATTTGAGGAAAATGAATACCAAACAGAAGATGATTAATGCCACTACTACTATACTTTGATCAGCACCAAACAGATGGGCCTTTTCACATTGTGAATTGATACAAATAAGCATGTGCATAGCTATGGCGCGCCTGTGCGTGGGATTAGCTTTGCTTGCGGATGAAGAAAAACCTCACAATTCCCGCTTATTTAGTGATGATCAAAGTATATTATGTGTAAAGGGAAAGGCTATGGAAATTGAAGCTCCAATATACTTTATCTAGAAATCAGCAACTTTTGATGATTTTAGCCATTGTTCTCCTGCATAACATTGAAACCCCCACCCCATGCTTCCCATTGGAAAAGATCTTCAATAAACCCCTGAATACTATCTTAAGTAATCACAACTTGATTATACCCATATACTTAAAAATCAAGATGCAGGTAACATCTAGGAAAATTTACCCGACCCAAACCACCCCAATAACATTCTTCCTGGACCGGACCAAACCTGAAACTGTTCTAAACAATTTCCTGACACATTTTTGGTCCGGTCAAAACTGGGTCGGGCTGGGAAATTTCAGGGTTTGGGGTTGTCCCCGCAGGGCATTAACTCCACATTGTATAGAATGAGGAGACACTAATGTTTATAAAATTATAAAATGATAGGCATTTTTTATATAATTTATATGATATTTCATAATCTTAAGTATAAAACAGCTGTATTGTATCATAACAGAAAAACAACCACCTTGTCATCTTTGTGTTTACAATATGTTTTCCCCCTGATTCTGAAATTTTAGTTCATATAAGGTTATTAATTTGAATTTTGATGTATTAATTTTCACCCCTGTAAAATCAACATTATCACTGATGGGGTATCCCAAGGTAGAAAAACCCAATTTAAATTCTTTGACATAAAGATTTTTAGCAGTGAATTTAGTGTATAAAAAATCATTAACCTAATTTGCCCAAATTCTTGTCAAATGACACAATAGTTCACCACTAAAAATTCATAAACCTAATTTGCCACAATTCATGTCAAATCACACAACTTTGTTAGTTCATAAAAATCACCGTAAAAATCTGTGAAAAAACACAAATCTCACAGAGCTTTCCTGACATAGTTTTATATTGACCAAGACTCAACTTTTGTAAAAATCCTATGCATGCATTAATACCACAATTAATAAATAGTATCCTCTTGATTTAGCGCTGCGTAGCAATACCCCTTCCTGTGTTTACGTATAGTACGACACTTGTAAACACACAACGTGACAGTATACTTCCTGTGATCATTGGTGATTGGCTATGACAAGTACCTTACAATAAAGCTGATGGACTTTTAACAAGTGGGACATCCACGCCAGCTGATCAGCAAAACCTTCCTGTTGCTTTTGCCGCTCCCATTCTTCCAAAAGCTTTTCTGTCGCAGACATATTGATCTACATATATACTGTAGGCACTATTCATTCAATTAAAAGAAATATGTACTGCTCCATTTTCTCAAGTTCAACACTTCAAAACAGACTTTAGGCATGATTCAAGTCAAATCTATATATAAATGATCCATTTTCTTTCAATCAAACTTGCTCATTACTCATAATATGTCAGCCATTTTAGATTTTAGATTTATTGAAACAAGAGCAGTACTTTCTATTCCGCCCTGTAAGGAAACTTAATTACATCATCAATAATAAGTTGGCTCTTATACAAAAACCGTATGGTTTCCAGAGAGAATCATTTCCTGCTTCCCCTTTCATCAAATGGTCCCTTCCCTGACATTAGCATATTTGCAGGTGGGTTTGTAGTTTGTATGGGAACTCCTTATATCCTGTTTATTACTGACTGCTATCCTGGGGTTGCTATATATGCTTGGTAGAAGCTTTCACTTTCCAATTATTAAAGTGAAAATGAAAGCTTCTACCAGAGATTTATAGACATTATCATAAATCACACAATATGACCCTATTGGCAACAGGCTTGCTTGCACAGTAGGTGTTGAATGTATCATTTTAAAGGAACTGGCCTAGATTCTTCCCACTACTTTTTTATACACATATTTTTTACATGAATCGATATAATTTGTTTATAGCAATATAACCTACCAGTAGTTTTCTGTGATTTTCAGGAATATTGGAGAAAATTGCAAATCTTTACCAACTTGAATTTTTTTCTCCGGAGGCAAAGAATGGTGTGAAAACAGTGTTTTTAGTTTGAAATCTTATAAATGTCTTGTTTCTACACCTGTGATAGGCAAACAAATTATTTTTGACAAAATTGTTCCTCTTTTAATATGTATTAAATTATCTCTAGGAACTCTGGCAAATCCAACTGAAGTACAAATTTAGGATTTAAAAAATACTGGGTAGTCACACCACCATCACAGAATGATATATTGCACATTAATTCTCTCTCAATTTGAGCCATTTCTGTGTAATTTTTTGGATTTCACTACACTTTAAGACTTTATTTAGAGTGTTTTAAAGTTCTTAATTCTAAGTAGCATCTAGACTAGTTCCTTTAAATTATGATTTATTTTTCGTCTACAAAATTGAGAGACACTTTCAGAATTATTTCAAAGGCCTACAGTGTTAAATTAACCTTCAAAAGGAAACCCAGTTGTCCTTAACACTAAAAATTAAAATAAACCTTATTAAAAGAGCTTATTCCATTTGTTTCAACTGTGTTCAATTTTTTTTGGGGGGGGGGGGATTTTGGCACAAAATCTTTCTTATATTTTCCTCATAACCTATCTGTGAAATTTACCATCTGAAACATTTTTCCTTTTAAATATAATGAAAATGTGTCTATTTATGGTAGCAAAAATTTCATTTACACAGTAACATACAAGCAACTGTGAAATACATAATAATTGGTCATAAAATCAAAATGGTTGGACCAATTTGTAACTGAAGTCTCTTTAGAGGTAAACTGTTTATGAAAACATTCTAAATTGATTCTCGGATCTAAAAACCAAAACCAAACAAACAAACAAACATAGAAACAAACAAAAATACAATTTAAAGGTACATAGTCCGTTTTTTTAAATCTTAGAGTTTTCACTGTCACATGAAAGATCACCACTTCAGATTAATAACTATAATGATACTTGGTTGTAAGAAGGAGGTATGGATGTGAATGCTGGCATTACTTTTAAATGCTGAAATAACCTATATCAAAGGTCAGCAAAGATCAATTGGATCAAGTTATGTGCTTTGTGTCCAAAACTTAGATAGACCCAGCAATGAAAGGATAGATCAAAGGTAATTAAACATTTTGGTGGTCAGAAGGAGTTGAATGGATATGCTATGTGTGCTGTGGTTGCCAAACTTAGTCTAGTGAATTGTCAATGCTACATGTTGACTGAGGTCATTTATCATGAAGGTCCAATTGGGTTTTACTATATATGTATATAGTCATCATTGAACCAATGCAATGAAGAAGGTTTGAGAAAGTGGTACACTTTTAAAAGGTCAAAGGTCATCACAGGTTAAAGAAAGTTAATTATGTATTGTTTATCTAAATTACATGATACAAACCCCAACCCAGCTTAAAATATAGGTTCTCGTAAACCACAATCTCTCTGTCACCTATGTACCCTAAAGGCCTAGATATACTTTGTCATTTTCATTTATAATTTTTCTCATGGTGTTACATTTTCACCACTATGTTAAATTTTCATTCGGAATGAAAATTTTCATTTTGATTTTTAGTCATGGTGTTAAACTTTTGTCATGGAGTAAAATGTTTCACCATTTATGAAAATGTTTCATGATGGTATTCAACGGGGCATAGATCGATCTCATTAGGTCAAGAACAATACCATAATTACCTTGGTCTTTTCATTATAATTTGAATTCTGTCCTTGACAGGAAACTGGATTTTATTCTGCTGAAAAGATTTTCTGACTCCTTCTATTTTTCTCCAAAGAGAAACATTTTCATTTGGAATTTTATCACCGTCTTGATTTTTTATCATTCTATTTGTATTTTTAGCGGATTATTCCGATCGATAATATTGTCTCGGAACTCGAGGTCAATATGCATTCAGCTCTATGGATTTTCAAGATGGTAAAAATTACAAACTATATCTAGGCCTTAAGTGTGACCAGGATTTATCATTAAAAAAATTGAAAACCAAAACCAAGTTACATTTTAGAATACTTTCAAAAGATATTTGGTTTAGCTAAATAAACAGGACCAAGTATACTTTAGGTCCCCTCCAGAATTTTAGGGTATCTTTTTTCGAATTTACATTTTAAATGTATCTTTTTCTATGTATTTGTATGCAAATGTATGCATTAAAATTGTTCTTCTGGTCATCTCTTCCATTAAAAACTGCTGATTTCATAATACGATATTTGCATATGATGCATTATACAATTATAACTATTTAATCATTTTTGGCATCTCACATCCAACAGATTATTTTGGTCACCCAAAAATATGACAAACCAATTTTTAATGTTTTGAATAAATTATGCAAATAAGGTTAAGCAATTAGCATACTTTATGCTCAAATTGTAGCAGGTAAATCTTTGACCCAGGCCCCACCCACATACCAAATATGAGTCTAGACAATTTTTGGCAATCTTCAATCTTCAGACTTTTTTCAAACCCACAATGCACCATTTTGCGATAATCAATGGTTCAGCAATACAACTTACAGCAAGAATCCCAGGAACCATGCTATGCATTTAATATGCTATGTTGTATTATAAAATGAGATTAAGACAACCAAGCAAAACATTTCAAGACATCTATCCCATCAACTATTAAGAAGTCCAAAATATTTACAACCAAAGGCCCAGCTATCCATGTGCACTGCATTCAGATGCAGACGAGCAGAAACGGAGCAAACAATGAAACATAACCCTAAAGCTCCCAAAGGTTACAAAAAGCTACAAGAGCAAATCACAAAAAAGTCCGAATACGTCATAGACGGGGATCCTATATGGGGACGAAATCGCTGCCTTGGCAGCGCCCCTCGGGTGGCTTGGTATAGGTGGACACGGGATTGGGATGCAAGAGGTCCCTGGTTCGAGCCCCGAGCCCCAGTGGAAACCACCAATTTTTGACACCCTTATTTCCGAGGAGATAGGCTGAGAATGAAAAGGGGTAGGTAGGAGGTTAGGGTTAACCCTTGCTGAATTCATTTCAAATTGAAAAATCTTGTTGTACGACAATTATTGTTGCTATTGATTTTGTTAGCAAAATGCTAGTTTTGTCGCTTTGAAAACCGGAAGCAAGCAACAAAAAATATACATCACAACAACAAAGATACAAAGCAGTATAAGAGTCTACACAATACAATGTATTTAAATGAATGTAAAAGTCAATAATAACAATTATATCATTCATAAATATATTATTGTTCATTGATTGGTTAAAAGCTGGTCACATGATGATAAATAGTACCACTATTTCGAGAGAAAAAAACCCCATTCTATATTTGAGGGAGCGAGATACTATTTTTGAGTGAGATAGGCTACTATTTCATGTTCAGCCTCATCCCCAAGGGCAGCGTTACTCAGCGCAATTGAATTCTACGGCGCTGAAGCAAGGAATCATACTATTATATATGCAATACTATTTTGAGCTGCTTGGCACCATTTGGTGCTAAAGACTGAGACAAGGAGGAGATGGAGATGCCCTGTTACGCCCTAGCTACGTCACGTGTCCATCCACCAGTATCGTCAGTAACTTACTCTGAGAGAAAGAATAGTTCTCAACCAAAAACTCAAATATACAAATGTACAATGGAAATGATCATCTGACTCCAATGAATTTAGTATTTACAAACATTGGTAAACATTATAAGTACCAAACAGACCATTTCTTTTGATTTTCACTTTAACATCAACGTCAATGGGCGGATTAATTTTATACAAAATCAATCCCCCCCCCCAACTGAGACAAACTGATCCAACAGTGCCCCCATGTGTTGTATACAGAGCTGATAACAACCAAAAATGTCAGTAGATGAAAGCTTCCTAAAACATCAGGTAAATCATCAGGATATTGGGGATTTTCACAATCATTGAACTAAAAACACGAGATTAAGTTTTTACGGACTCACCTCTTGTATTGTTTTGACTTCTTTCTCCAGGTCTACTAAACTGCTGAGGGCTCTTTGTTTTACACCCTGTGCACTTTTGTCAGGTACAGCATAGAGGGCGCTGTCATTGTTCTGTGCAGTCACCTGTTCTAGGACAACACCACCCTGTACGGAAATACGGAAAATAAGAATATGTTCACAAATTGTTATAATTTGTTAATCAATAATTTCCAAAATTGCATATCATGATACTTTTAATATTCATGAGCAAATAGTAGGCTACCGATTCAAACATCAATCACACCCTACCAGTAAAGATAGCTCAATCGGTAAGGCGCTCGCTTGCGGTGCAGAAGGTCCCGAGTTTGAACCCCGCTGGTGCCAAAAGTTGAGTGTGCTTGAAATTCCCTTGGACAAGGAACTAACTGCTAATTGTCTCGTGGAAACCCGTACGAAACTCGGGGAGCTGATCCGGGCAGCGATGGTGCGAATGTGGGCTGATCAAGGTTCAGCGCCCCCATCGAGGTTGCCGCAGAACCTGAAATGATGCTTGGTGTGGAATGGAAGTTACTTGGGTCACAGTGGTCAGCAAACACCTGTAAAGTGTGCAGAGACCGAGTGGAATTACAAATCTGGGAGGCATAGCGCACTATAAATCCCCAGTATTTATTTGTTTATTTTTTACCAAGTGTTTTTTGTGTCCCCTAAATCTGGCATCACCATCAACATGGTTTAGGAAATGTTATGCCAACTTAATGGTGCAGCAATTTAAAAGGGACTTCCAATATTCATATTGATTGACGTTCAAGTTACTGTTAAAATCATCAATAAATGTCTTAATTAGAGAATTCTAGAATTAAAGGTATTGAAACTGTCAAATAAATAACTTAACTGATTTTGTAAATTTTCCCAATAGCAATTATAAACTTACATTTTCCACCTTCTTTTGTGAAGCCTGTGCAATTGGTTGATCATAACTGGATTCTAAGTATACTGTTGTGTCTTCTATCTTCTGTTTTTGAACTGACATCTGTTGTTGTTTTAGCTCTAGCACCGCTTCAAATAATTCTTTTAGACTCAGCACTAACATATCAGCCTGCAAGTGTGGATGTAAAATAATAAACACAACATAAGGCGACAAAAAAACCCAACCCTGTTTTACGGGTTGGCGGATCTTTCAAAAATAAAAAATTAAAATAAAAATGCCGGTCGAAAAGGGGGAAACCTTATTTTTTTTAAAGACATTTTCTGGAAAAAATTACAAAAAACAGCTGATTTTACAAGATTTTGGCAAAATGCAAATTTAAGGTCGATCGGGCCCGTAAAACAGGTTTTATTTTTTCATTGCCTAAAGGTAAATTTATTTCCTAACATAGGCTGATGGCCAACAAATCTCTATATAACGAAAGATAATGTTTTTTGTTAAATATGCTCAAGTAGTGCAACAGGGTGGGATGGGGTGGGGGGGGGGTAACACTAACAAAGTCGCTAAGGTTCGAATTATTTTAACTTGCTAGCGTCTGGTTAACGTCTAGCTGCGTTTTGCTAGTATATCATGGGCTTGATTCGGCAAACGTTGTTGGAATTCGCAAACACCTTCAAGGGAAGTAGCAAAAAAACATCATTAATTTATTTGTAACAAGGCTTGACTTTCACAACTCGCTTTTCTATGGAACTACAAACTCTACATAGGCTAAAAAACAGTTGTGCGGTACAACTGATCACAAATACCCTGTCTAGAAGGCCTATTCTGGCTACCGCTAGAGCAAAGACTGAAGTAATTTTTCTCTCCTGATAACACTTTCTGATTAGGGTCAATTTGGGTATCTTCAATATGGTGGGTAGGTGGGTAATAACTCTTTTTTCTGAAATTCATGAATATGTTTCAACATTGAAGTATGCAGACAATGATAAATATTGAGGGCAGACATAATTTAAGGTGCTATCATCAGCATGGATAATGCCAGAAACTTACAATAAAATGTGTCAATGTACTAACTAACCCGACTGAATTTTTGGGACATAGCAAACCTACCCTATGGGTAGCAAAAATACCCAACAATTTTTATAGCTGTTCTGAAAAACAAGGAATGAAGAAATCCTACTCACCTGTTGTGCTGTTTTAATGGCATAAAATTTATGATTGCCTTCATCGCCATAGACATAGCCAAACGCTCTGCGATCTGTCGGATCTCTTGAGATGAACGATATCTTGTGGACTTCATGTGTGTGATTTAAACCCTGAGGAAAAAAATCAACACAGATTAAAGTATAGTGCAATTAGGTATTTGTAATACATGTGATTAATCTTGCTAGTCCACATTGAGTTGACATAACTGCTACAAACACCATTGGTATATATATGCAAGGATTAGATTCTAGGTGCTTGTGCCAAATTACTTTACTATACAATATTCAGTCACATAAGCATAGTTCCTCATATAAAAGCCTTCCACATTTTGGAACATTTCCTTATGATCATAATACTTTCTTGGTTCTCCTGAAATTGATATAAAATCTGATTTTGTTTGTTTAGCATCTAGCTGATCCGTATTAATGATATGATCCATCTATTGATTTTACTTGTGCTTTTTCTGTCAGAAATATTTAGAAATTGAGCAACTTACCAGTGTTCTTTCGTCAATAATTTTGATACCTTCTAGTGAAACATTTACGACTATTTTCTGCTTGTGTTCTCCTTTTTCTTTTACCATGGCCTGTCAAGAAAACCATTATGGAAATGTTGAATTTTTATAACTGTATGTGTATAGAAAACTGTCATTTTCACACATGAGAAAGACATGAACTAAAAGTTGTAAGCTTCTCTAGAATAGCCTTGGTTCAAGGTGTCTACTCACATTTTATCTCCTCTAGCATCAGGCACATCTTCTATTCCAATTAGCTTCAACCTCCCCCCCCCCACTATTACACCAAACCCCCCATCCATCATTTCATTACCAACCTTGAGTTTACCCATAGATTCTAAGCACATTTTATTACACCGCACCTCCTTTCCATTAATTCTTTACCAACCTTGAGTTTACCCATA
>JXSR01S024421.1:2998-19590 GCA_000969725.1 Ophiothrix spiculata
TTTAGTTTTTTAATAAATGCGACAGTCCCCTCTCCGGGGATAAACAGATTCTTTATCAGAACAATATTAGTATAATTGTCATGCAATTCAATCGTATCTCTAGCACCACGTTGGGTTAAGTTAACAATTTACTGGGTCGTAAGTCTGCCTAGTATAGACGAAAATCATATTAAATATGAAACTTTCGGAATGTCTTACTTGCATCTCTCTTATTCAAATGGTTTTAATTGATTAAAATGTATTTTTCATACTTCAACCCGAAAAGAGAATAAAATATTTCATCGTGTACATTTTAAACATGTATCCAAATAATTACAGATCACACAAAAATACTGATAAGTGTAAACAAAGTATACAGTGCATAAATGCAACTCACACTCTGTATTTTAATTTACAATATCCAAGACATGTTTGTGGAGCCTATGGTTAAAACAAAGTTTTAAAACCAGTTTAAGTTTAAAAAGTTAAAACCAGTTTTACAAAGCCACAACATTTTGTACCAAAATGAAAGTGTAAGGGTTATACTAAACTTGGTTGGCCTTATCGGTCATATTTAAAACAAACAAGCCATATTCTAAATGCGACCACATTAAGGTAAACCGCCTATCCCTGATTAAAAGTCTACTAAGAAATTACATATCAAATACGATTTATGCAATTGTCTACTGTGCATTTCTGCCACAGCCCTTGTCAGATGATGTTTGAGAATATCATATTAACACTCAATAATGTACATTTGGTGTACGATCACATTACAATAATCAAGTTGATTAGGTTTGAATAATTCATTGTATATGTGAAATAACCATATAAATAATTCTACATCATTTCATGCAGATTATGATAAAGCTGTAAAGTTTCAAATTAAGTGTGCATGTAATCATACGTGTAACTTCGTGGCGGGGTTGCCAATATAAACACTACCAGTGTTATATGTATGGATAGAAAACATAACATGAAGAACTGTTAGTAACTAGCAAAGGTGAGAATTAGAATATAAGTGTTGTCGAAATTTAGGATTTCGTTTCAGAAAGCATCTTACGCATGGTGAACAAATTGGATGCACTACAAATACACAGAATATCAATCACGGGGTTTGACGAAAGGTTTTCTTTATAACGTTCTCAAGATCCATAAAATTTAGGATGACCCGATTACAAATTGGCGTACTGTTAGAGTAAAGCATGAAAACTTCACGTGCATTTTAATTTCGCGAAATTAAAATATACGCAAAATTTTCATGAATCATGCTTACATCAAAATGTCCAACAAATTCAATTCCAACAATTGCCAACAAAAGCTTACTTCAGTTTAGAGACCAACCAAAACATTGTTACACTGTGTAGATTTGTTAATTGTTGTTCTATTAATTTAATTATCCAAGCCAAAAGGGAACGAAATGATATAAAAAGAAATCATTCAAATGTTTTATTTAAATTGCTAGCTATATTGCTGTAGGAAATCCCAGCGCCGATGAGATCCGATAACAGCCGACTGCCTTTCGACCCGGAAGTAGACCAATTCAATTTATATATACAGCAACATGATTGCTGGTAAATAATTACTAGCCTCCAGGGGCTTCAAAGCAAATTCCATTACTTTTTATTGTGGTCAATGTTTATTAAATAGCTTTTGATGCAATGAAATAATCATTTCTACTGGTAGGTATAAAGAAATTATTTTAATCTGTTTGGTAAACGTCAATGAAAACGTTGAGACATGGTTGCTGAATTTGGCACGGTCACCCGTTCATTAATGTGGTGATTTGCGAAATGTTCATGCCGCGTTTGTCAATTTTCGAACATTTTAATGCCGCGAAATTTTCATGCTTTACCGTATACACTTATATGGGCCATATTCATCGTTAGGGTGTCGTCTATGTAGTAATATTTTCTATCCAGGATTAAAACATGATCATTTATTGTCCAACACACCTCTGCCATGGTCTACAAATCACAAGTCAAAGCCCGAGAGTTCTAGTTATTAGCTAATTAAAATTTGTCTGTCACTTTATTTGAAATAATATCATAAATCTCATTTCATCTGGTTAGATAAGTCCCCTGCTAAATTCATGCTAAAAGAAAATTATTATCATGTCACTTCAGGACCATAGATTTTAATAATCAAAAAATGTTTTTATATATCTTCATTTTATTCATTGCGTGATATAAGAACATCATATTGTTGATTACACTAATAGCCCACTGTGTATCTTTTCATGTAGTATACATACAAAACGATATTTGAAACAATTTCAATTAAGCGTTATTGACAAGCGGTGTAAACATAGCTACAACTGCTGTCTGACCAAAATATAGGTCATGTCCTAAAAGTACTTAGTCGAGGCTATTCAGTTGTTCAACTGCACGGGCGTACTTCAAGGCTAAAGTATCTTTGTTTGTATACTCCAAAATATATGTTCTCATCGGCGCTGGGATTTCCTACAACAATATAGCTAGCGATTTAAATAAAACATATGTATCCAAATCATTACAGATCAAACAAAAATACTGCTAATTGTAAACAAAACATACAGCGCATAAATACAAACCCACACCCTGTATATTAGTTTACATTGTCCTAGACATTTTTGTGTAACCTATGGTTCAAAACTTAAACACCTAAGGCCCGTATTCCAGAAAGATGTTTAGGTAAACCATTGTTAAACTGAGCATCAACTGTCCAGGAATGATACGCATCATTGCAGCTTTCAAGCAGAACAGTTCAATGAGTCGTGCTGTTGACGAGAAATAAAACCTTGATTTAGCTAAACACCTTTCTGGAATACGGGCCTTACTCTACTTGCTCCGTGGTCGGACAGTCACGTAAAGCCATGGGTCCCCTGTACTAATAGACTCCTTCATGGGGTATGCATGTTATGCAAGTACTTGTATAATTGATTGATTGATTGATTGATTGATGACCAATTTCTCAAAGCCACATCATTTTGTACCAAAATTAAAGTGTAAGGGTTATACTAAACTTGGTAAAGTCGAATCTCCAATAATGCACTTTTGGGAAGGCTTCAGAACCATCCCGGAGTAAAATCTCACTCCCCTGGAATTGAAGTCTGCCTTCTATTATTATTTTAAATAAATAGATTATAACGGAATAAAGCGTGAAACTAATGTCGCGTGAGAAATGATAGCCTACCATGTTTACTCTACACACCCGGAAAACGGGGAACTAACATAAATACTCCAATTAACCATGACTAGGCCACCTTTTATCAGTTAAAATATTAAAAAAAACAAAAACAAAATGTGTTATAAATCGTTTTCTCAATTTTTTGGATGAACTGGGTCGTTCCAAATAAGCCATATTCTAAATGCGACCACAAAGTCTACTAAGTATTTAGATATCAAAAACGATTAATGCGATTGTCTAAATATTTCTCCCACAACCCATGTCAGGTGCTGTTTGAGGTCAATAGTGTACGATCACATTACATTAATGAAGTTGATTAGGTTTGAATAATTCATTGTATATGTGAAATAACCATATAAATAATTCCACATCATTTCATGCAGATTATGATAAAGCTGCAAAATTTCAAATTAAGTGTGCATGTAATCATAAGTGTAAATTCACGGCGGGGTGGCTAATATAAACACTACCAGAGTTACATGTATGTAAGGATAGAAAACATACAAAGTGAGAATATAAGAATATAAAAGTATTGTCAAAATTTAGGATTTCGATTCAGAAATCATCTTATTCATGTTGAAAAAGTTAAATGCACTACAAATTCACACAATATCAAACACGCGGTTTGATATTTACGGTAACCTGAGTACCAATTGGCATACTTATGTGGGCCGTATTCTGCATTAGACTGTAATCTATGTAGTAATATTTCTTATCCAGGATTAAAACTTGATAAATTTTTGTCCAAGCACACACCTCTGTGACCTCTGCCATGGTCAAAGGTCAAAGCCAGAGAGTTCTAATTTACGATATGATTAGCTATTAAGTAATAAGCCTATTTTGTCTGTCACGTAATATTTGAAATGATATCATAAATCTCATTTCATCGGGTTAGATAAGTCCCCTCCTAAATTCATGCTAAATGAAAATTATTATCATTCAGTTTCAGTTTATTTTTCCAAGTTCAAATCATGTCACTTCAGGACCATAGTTTTTATTATCAAAGATAATTTTTTTATGTATCTTCATTTTATTCATTGCGTGATATAAGAACATCATATTGTTGATTACACTAATAGCCCACTGTGGATCTTTTTATTTAGTATACATACACAACGATATTTGAAATAATTTCAATTAAGCGTTATTGACAAGCAGTGTAAACATAGCTACAACTGCTGCCTGACCACAATACTGCCCCACCAAGGCAAAAGGAAGTATTGACCATTTTCATGTTTTTGAGTTATGGTCCTAAAACATATTTTGTGGAACATATTCAATACTCACCATTAATATTATACTTCTTTGTATTATAATGAGGTTGATTCACTATTTATACTGACATAACAACAATCAAGCAAAAACAATGTGATTAATTAGCTTAAAATAATCAATAATTGATCAATTTTGTGGGCAATACTTCCTTTTGCCGTGGTTATTTTGTCCATTCTTTGACAACATTACCATGTGCCTATCTCTTAAGTATGGAGACGAAAGGAAGCAAGTCAGTCAGGGTCATTTTATCAAATTTTTAGTGGTTTTTATGGGTTGTGTGGTTGCTAACAGGGAAGATATTGTTGTATAGAATACAATTATGCCAAAAAGTGATTTTTGAAAAAAGTGGTCAATACTTCCTTTTGCCTTGGTGGGGCAGAATATAGGTCATGTCCTTAAGTACTTGGTCGAGGCTGTTCAATTATTCACCTTCACGGGCGTGCATCAAGGCTAAAGTATCTTTGTTTGTATACTTCAACATTTCCGCTTTGTATCCCTGGGAAAAGGCGCCTTGCCTTATAAATGCCGAAATTGCATTGTATTGTATTTATTTTTGATTTGACGATATAGTTTAGATTTGTTCATACAAATACATACGAAACAAATTCATATACTTTAGGTCCCATCCAAAATTGTAGGGGTTAAAGGTTAGTGTTTAGGGTTAAAACTGGAGTCAGGGCTTGGAGTTAGGAATTCGGGTTAGGGTTAGTTTTTGGGTAAGGGTTACTGTTAGAGTCAAAGAGTCAAATAATAACTATAATTTACCATATTAGACCTTCTGAACTGCTCACCGAGCATTTTTTATTTGTTTAAATGTTTTTATATTATCGATATCAAGGCCCTTTTTCAATCTAGTATAAAAATTGGTATATATAAGAATACCATTAATCGTATAAGCAAAAAGTGCAGTTAAAACTAATGTCTACAATTTATTATAAAGACTAGGATTACAACGCTTCACAATATTCGAATTTATGTGCTGCAGTAATACATTTAAGACAGTTGATTGGATAAAACATGATCACTTGATTTCATATAGGTTTTACAAGTTGAGAAAATTCGTACAAAGTATTTTCTTGAAAGAAAGAAAGAAACAAACAAACATTAAACTCTATACGATTTAGGCCCTATATTTATACGGTATATGTCTGACGTAATCAACATTTTCATGCTTACTGTTACTGGATATGGTTTTTTAAAATTTTTAATATGATCAGAACATTTTTTTTTTAATTTTCATTAAAATATATATAATATAACTAGTGAGATATTTGAAGCAATTATACACCGACGTTTTCAAATTTCTTGATGAAAAGTTTTCCGTGGCCCTAAAGAGACTGAAATATTGTTCTTCTACTTCAAGGCTCTGTCCCTCAGTAAAATATTCATTGCGTGATATTCATACATCATATTGTTAATAGGTATAGTAATAGCCTACCGTGAATCTTTTCAATATGTATATCTACACAACGATATTTGAAATTGCAGCGCGAGCGTTATATTTGACAAGCGATGTAAACAAAGCAAGCTACAGCTGCTGGTTAACATGTCTGACCAAAATATAGGTCAAATGTCCTCGGGTGATTAGTCGAGGCTAGTCAATTTAACACCTTCACGGGCGTTCTTCTCCTAGTTCGTTTCTGACCATGCTGACAGCGAAACGAGGTATTTTTGTTTATTTAGGCCTATACTATTATAGGCCTATATTTAGGTTTATTCACAATAGCTCGTTTTAATTTTCGCACATAAAATGCCCAATAAATTCTATGTTTTGGCACTTAATTTTGGTCATATGAGACCCGTTATTACCGTACTCTCACTAACTGAATGGAAAGTCGCAAATGTATATCTTAAGGGAAAAGTGAATGAATATTTTGTCCATTTTTAGGAAATCTCAATCATATAAAATATCCCCTAACTATAACAGGATTAGCTGCTATTATAAATTACAATTTATGCAACTGCAAAGTCATATTAGTCAAAACTTATATTAAGCACCCAATACAAATATTTCATTTCATACCGTAATTTTAAGAAATACAATACATAAAATCACATTTTGTAAATGCCGGTTTATAAAGAAATTTAAGGAAATTGAAATACTGCTTTTAAAGGTTGTTGCACCATGACTGGTTAGTGGTTAGTCACCATGCGGTTGAACACATTAAAACAGGATTGCTGTACATGAATTCCATGATGAATAATTCTATATTTTTCTCGTTTCCACTGTGTAGTTATACATCATAACTCGGTTGTCATATTAAGGTCATCAATGGTTGAATACAGGTTAAGTAGTAATATTTGATTGTCTGGCGATTCATGATGGGTCACATGACATAATTTTTAATCTGAACGAATCCAAAATGCATTTTATTGCAAATACTTGATACCCTCATTTCTGTATGTCAAATTTAACGTTTTAAAAATAAATAAACACAATAAATGCTGGTGCTTATATAGCGGTTTCTACGAAGATCAAATCTCCTCAAAGCGCTTTCACATGTATTCCGTTACCACTAGAATACAGCCAACTATCATCTGCCTACAATTTATGGCGCTATCGTCTATATTCCTAGTAACTACCCATGATAATGCTTGGGTCGACGAGGCAATTAGGATTAAATGTTTTGCCCAAGAATATAACTCGTTGACCGTAGCGGGGCTCGAACTCGCGACCTTCTGATTCGGAGTCCTGCACTATTCCACTAGACCACACGAGTTAATTTGAATGTCATGAAATAATAAGTGTAATATTTAACACTGCCATCGCTCCGTTATTTCGATATTTTCTCTTTTCAGAAAATATTCTCTTAATTTTTGTCTGTGAATATAAGTAAATCAGTAATATGAGCAAAGTGAGCAAGCATTTGTTTTTGAATTTACTTTCATTTATTTTTGACTATTTGGATTTTTTTTTGAAATACTGATACGTAAAAAAACAATAAAAATTACAATTTCTTATTAAAATTTATTGCAATGCTACCATGGTGTGAACAAATATTCTCTCGTGTGAATGAAGTCCAGGCGAATTAGTACAAAAGTGTTTCTTTTCTCAAACAATATGGTGCTATTAAAGAAAGGGTAGGTCAGCAACATAACAAATGGGTTAATTAAAGGAGCTTAGTCGATTTTTCAAAATATAGTTTTCAATGTCATATGAAAGATGATTACTCAAAAGGTATAAATTTCAAATTTCAGCTGAATCGGTCACACGGTTTTGATGTTATGGGCTGTTTTGTGTTTCAGAGCTCCCTATAAGTTACTGTATAGAATTAATTATGGTTACCATAATTAGGCACATTTTCATATATATCACCAAAACGGAACATAACTCAGCCGTGAAATTTCACATAGGTTATGAAACAAAATAGAGCAATATTTAAGTACCAAAATCTCAAAAAGTTTGCAAAAAAGCCGAGGTAATCGGACTATGCTCCTTTAAGTGCAAACAGGTTTAACAAATTTATACCTCAGGGAATAACCTACGTACCGAAAGATCTCCAGCTATGCTTTGTTTTCATAAAAACAAAATTGCACGTGATTTCTTGTAGAATATAAATTACTAAGCCTATTTATTGCTTCGAAAAACGCGAAACTTTAAAAAGAATTCCCTTCTTTTCAAACTTTTCGAGTTTTCAGAGCAAATATTCTTCATATTTCTCTCATTATCCATGTTACATTTTACGCCTGAAAAGGATTTCAATTTGGTGGAAAATGTGTTTAATTATGGTAATTTAAATTTAAGTAAGGTTATTCTGAAATGCGATATTTGCTCATATACAATCAAAACGCTTGAACTGATTCAACTGAAATTTGAAACTGAAACCTCGTGCGCGTTGACCTTTCATATGAAACTAAAAACTTACAAAACAACGGGTAATACATCTTTAAAGGTGTATTGGCCTTTTTTTTAATCATATCTTACTTTAACTAGACTCTCCATGCTGACAGTTACCTAATATGCATTTATTGTATAAGGTGTGATGAGATTATAGTTTCATGACTTGAAATAAAATACTATAGATTATAGATGCTACCTGATTAAATTTCGGGCAATATTTGAATTATTAAAAAGATGAGAATAAAAAAATCAGCTCAAAACGTGACATTTGCAACTTTTCAATTATTTCATGTCAACAGGTCCCGTGAATTTATCAACAATCATCATGCACCATTGCTGGTTAGTGGCTTAAACTTGCAGTTAAAACACGATTGTTGTGCATGGAATCCAATTATGAATAATTCTTTATTTTTATTTTGCCACTGACAAATTGTATGACATCAGTCATAATAAATTCTAACCTGATTATCATAACATGATCATCAATGATTAAGTTAAATGCAGGTTAAATATAAATATTTGATTATCTAGCGATTCATAACGGATCATAGGACATATTTCTAACCTGAAATACCTGAAATATATGATATTTGTGCACTGTATTCACTATTACAAAATCACGATATCTTTAGCTCCAAGACATGGTAGCCCTCATTTCTGTAAGTCTAAATTAATTTTTGGCCAAGGTAATTGTTAAATAAAGATGGTCAATTTATTGTGAAGGAAAACCTTTATTTATAAAAATGTGAGCGAATAGAACAAAAAGGTGCAATTAATGTTAAAATTCCATTTTATTCTGGTAAAGGTATTATGGTCAACTGTGAAAAGACGATAGTTCCTCATAAATGTAAACCACTTGAACGTATTCAACAGAAATTTGAAACTGAAACCTCTTACGTCATGACCTTTCATATGAAACCAAAAACTAGATCTTCCAAAATGAAAAACGGATAATAGCCAGCGCTTTAAGATTCATTTATTCAATAAGGTGTGATGCTGAGGCTATATTTTTCATTTTCGTACAATTAGAATAAAATATAAGGTGTATATATAATACTACTGTAATCCGTCTTTGGGCTATAAACGATCTCATTTGAAAGCTCACAATATGAGAATATGCATTCAAACTCAAAACGTATACGTTTTCGACTGTCCGCTCGTTTTGTGTTAAGGTCTCATAAAACAAGTCAAAATTGTGCCTTTCCGGATGTTGCATTATGGCTAGTTATTGGTTTGATAATGTGTAGTTAAGAACAAAATTGTTGTGCATGAAATCCCACAATGAATAATTCTATATTTTTCTTGTTGCCAATGACCATTTGCAAGTCATCAATCGTTATAAATTATAACCTGATTATCATAGCATGGTCATCAATGGTTAAGATAAATCTAGGTTAAGTATAAATAGTTGATTGTTTAGCTATGCATAATTGGATATATGACATATTTTAGCCTGACTCAATATAAGATATGTTTGCATTTTTTTTTTATAAAATCACAATATGTTTAATTAAGATACCTGCTACCCTTATTTCTGTACGTCCAAATGTATTTAGTTTTTTGTTTGTTACGACAACGTATTATTCTGAATGTCATAAAATTGGTGTGACACTTTATATTGCCATAATTTGTTTGGTTGACATTCCGTCTTTATTGAGGACATTTTTCTTCAGAAAAATATCATTTGGAACCTGTGAATATGAAAAAAAAAGCCATAACTTAAACTATTCAAGAGTCATCATCAATGCCCGAAGGAGTATAACTAGACCTTTACTTGTTGCTTTGGAAAACAAGCAACTCCTTTTTTTTTAATTTAAAACTGCATTAGACAATTAGACATTAGCTAAATTTGATGGCTATATGACGATAGTTGCCTCATATTCAGTAAATATTGCATCAAATACCAAAAAATTCATAAATTAAGAGTAATTATTTTAGGTCATTCTGAGGGTAAGTATAATTTTGCTCAGTTCAATGAATGAAACAGTTATCAAACGGCGTGTATCAAGCTGATCAAATTTTTTTTAACACATAACCAAAAATGATAACCTGTGTGCAAAGTAGTGTGTTTCGAAAAAATTAAAAAGTTGCCATATGACTTGGAATGACCAAATTGTATAGCAGTAAACGGTAATTATTAAAAACAAATAAATATTCACATTATTTAGACATGATGGCTCAAGAAAATCTATATAACATTTTATAATGCTGTACAAAAGTATTTGAAAGACAAACTTGAGGGTGATGATGTTAAACACATCCAATATTTCCTGTAAATTTTAATGCATGTGTAATTGCATGTTTTTGCTTATCATTGGCTTACCTCGTGTTTTTGTGATAAGTATCTTCAAAGATTCTTTGATCTGCTCAACTGGAGGTCCTTCCCATTCACTAAATTGTTGTGATTCTGTTGTATCATCAAATTGATTCAAGTTGAGTCGCTTCTTAAATTCCGTGTGAATTGCAGCATTAACAAATGTGCATTCCTTATGAATGATATCTAAGTAATTATTATGTATAAAGAAGGAGTAATATTTCCATTTGAAATGATCCACGATTAAAGAAACAAAAGCAGATGCCACTTTGTTGTACACCATATGCACTCTTGTAACAAAATAAATTGACTTTAAAGCAAATGGTTCCGATGATGCTCCAACAGTTACGTAAGGTTTTCTCCAATGGCGGGTATATCTTGCAATTGGAGCAGCGGAATAATCACAAGCTGGTCCAACAAACACATCTACACTTCTATTAATCATTAAATCTATAGCACTGATAGGTGCATGTATAGGATCACATTTGGAATCGAAAGACTTTATTCTGAATTCAATATTAGGCACAAGTTCTTGGACATCTTTAGATTGGAGAGCTATTTCAATGGCAGGGAGTGTACGACGCAAAGAAAAAGCGACGTCGATATTAAGTGGAAGAAATACTCCAACGTTGTATATCTCCTTATTATTCCCTTGATCGACAGCAGGTGAGATTACAAGTTGTGTTACCAAGGAACTCTCCACGGTAACTTCTGTTGGCTCCACTGGAGGTACCAATGTGATTGCTAAGGTGCCATTTTTGCCATCGCCAATTTCATTGATATTTTGTGCAACGCTGTATGAAACAAATCCTATAATAAATATTCCAAGTATAAAACGGTGATATATCCAGGAAGTCATGGTATACCAAGTTGTGAACTTGTTGTTCACAGAACTCACTACTTTAATAACTAGTAATCAGTGTTATATCAGTAGTAGTAACGCTAGTAGAGCGTGGTGGTTCGCTACACTCCAACAATCGGTTCATCAATATTATACCGTGATTGATTGTAGCGTAACAGGTGTTTTGCACCAAACACAATACCTGCATCGTATTCGTATTCCCGAATCCAAATAGTTATTCCATTATTTATGTATAATCCAAATTGCTTCAGTATATTCCCGTACAGACAAAGTTACAGGACTATTATAGTACTGCACTGTACAACGGGATTTCACAATTGAAGTTCAATGGCATACTTACATAAAGGAAGTAGATATACTATATGTGTGTGTCGTGTACATGTGTGTCAACGAGATCCAAAAGTTCACTGCCAAGGTCGTAGCCATTCAACGTGTGTGCATTTAAGTTTGTACACACAAACTGCCCGCCGCGTGATTCCAATTCACAATAAATACCATTTGCATATCATATTTTGCGTCTCTTTTTCCAAGTACCATCAGTTCCGCATATTTGCACAGGCAAAACAACTATATGCATTCATTTATAATAGCCATGGCATTTTTTTTCTCTAATACTTTCGCAATCTGCATGAAATCAGGTCTTTGGTACTCCAATATTAATGTCAAGTAGATTTTTTATTTCATGGCTTGTTTATAAATGCTGAACCATTAGGGCTGTGCCGTGAATATTGGCATTGAGTATCCCAAAGCTTTTTGTCAAAGAGACTATTTACAGAAGAAAGCCAATTTTTCCAACATATGCAAATTTCACACATATGGCGTGTAGTTATCGAAATATATCAGACGCTGATTGCTCTAATGGCGACAGTAAACATGTAACTCTATTAATCAAATTTCATACAAAATGAACGTTATTTGATAAAATATGATGTGAGAATGATTTCGATTGTGTATACCTGTGTTCAACATGTTTATCAATTGTCCATCTGTTACTGCATTTATGCAATAGTTGCTCTACATCTGAGGATATAGGTATCATTAAAGCGCAAGAAATGCAATATTTAGCATTTTTATATATTTCATCATCTCCTTGTCAAAGATACACATCATTGCCTGATATAATTATCACCACCCAATATAGTTCTTATACTACAACTTTCAAAACTGTGTCACAGGGCGGCTTCAATTAACACTACAAAACATAAGACTTGCTAATACCACTTCCGCGATATATGCACTTTTCATGGTTTAAAAGCCTTAAAAGGCATCACATTTAATGTACTTCCTTGTAAACATACGACTTATCAGCAACCCTTGAAAGCACTCTCTTGTATTGTTTGAGTAAGGAATTGATGACTAAATTGTACATCTTGATATTGCCATTATGCAATCTAGAAATGTGTGTTTAATCCAGCACTCAATGTGTAGCATTACTTGTGTTGTTATGGCATGCATGTTGAATTCCTCCTAGGGCATTAGTTCGCTGTATCAGTAGCCGACGACATCTGTTACTCGTGGACCAGGTAGAGAAAAAAACACAAGTTATCTTTGTCTTTCAGCGTCAAGGGTTACACGCGCTGGTACTGAGTATCATATGTAGATCCTGGTAGTAATATATAGGTTAAGCTTTCTAATTATATAACTCCATGTTTCATTTTATATCACTGTCATTGGCGAGGGATTCCCTTTTTATGATGTCATTAAATTGCTCCATATGTGTTACCTTTTATTTTACAGTCAATTGGTACATTATATCCAGCTGCTTGAATATAGACTCCACTTTTAACGATAGCATTATAATAAGCAGTCAGTAAGTTACAAAAGGGCATTATTAACAGAGGTATGAAATGCCCTTTTAAATATACTTCCATTTATCCATCATGTCCATGCAAAGAAACGTGTGAATCCCATTTAACGTATATAGATTCCTGTTCCACTTCGTCCCGTCAGATAATTATGAATAGAAGTGTTGTCCTCAAAATATATAGCAAGGTCCAAGTTAAAAGATGTGTTATTATACCAAGGACTCTTAATACCATAGCACAAATACCTTTTGTGTTTTAACCTTATCGGTGATGACTTAAAAAAAGAAAATACTTCAAGTGTTATCCTTGTTGTCACGTTATCATATTTCCAGTCACATTTAACAAATACTTTCCTTGAACGCAGGTCACTGGGTAATTACCAGAAAAAACATTAATGATATAAATATAACATGATTTATAACATGTAATTGCATTTACATCCAGCTAACGATACTGATCCATGTTCATGTTTTAATAAAAATAATAGTCGGAGAACAATGTCTAGCTATCAGAAGTTGATTTATGGAGTCCATTTAGATATCACAGGTTACCTGATAGCTATTCTTCCTGTTAATACCAACATAGACGTACTATTACTCAAAACATGGCAGTGCTGTTGATTTTGTAGACCTGAAGCTGTATTCATCCATGAGTAAATATGAAGACCTGAGTTTATCCATGCACAATTTAAGAGATAAAAAGGCACATCATTCATTCTTCATCTCTTTACAGTAAACAGTTCTCCACTGATGTGTTTCATGCATTGGGTTATGACGACATTATTAGTGCATCGCAATTTACATGTATAGAGAGCCGTAACGGTCATTAACTCGGTAATCACAAACTTTAGTCTCATGTCGATGCTAAGCAAGACATTTGTAAAATGCTGAAAGAAATGACTAGTATACAGTATCATGCTTCGCACTAGTAAATACATACCGTCGTTTAATCTGTTCAAAACATGAATCATTTAATAAGTGGATTTTAAGCGCTCATTTGGTAAATGCGAGAATTATTGGGAGCAGTGGTGATGTAAAGGGGATATGAGGGCATTGCCCCCTCCCTCCACTTGTCCCTTTGCAGCTATTGACATAAATTTCACACTCAGTTTTTGTTTTTGATAATTTAAATGTAAAATGTAAAGAGAAATCGAACAATTTGCGCTCCCTCAACTTTAACAAAAAGCTCCGACGTCGAGTTTACAAAATTATCACAATGAAAGAATTATACATGTATAGAAGTTAAAAATTAAATATTATTATAAGTGTACATTTTCTGTGCCTTTTACTTAAAGAAATACCGATCGTCGACCACTTTAATTCGTCCGACCAAGGAATTCCTTGGTCCGACCATTACATCGAAAATGTCTCCCTCATGTGTATAGAACAAATTCGGAAACAGCATGATAATATTCTCCGCAAACGCGAATCTAATTGGATCACAAAACTCAACACCTTGAAACCTTCTGGTATTAATTCTGACCTTTATTTAAACCCCCTCCAAATTTTCACTGGCTAGTTCCTTGATTTCATTTTCCTGGTCCAGCGCCCCCTCATTAATATCCGCACTTGTTACAGGCGGCTGAGGACACGATTTACTAGATTTAGGCTGAGGGATTTCTAAACGCAAACTTAGGGATACATGTTGCAGATCTAGAATAAGTCAGATAAATGTCTAAGCAAAGATTCCGAGATTACATTCCGACAAGTGCCTTCACCGGGAATCGAACCCAGGCCCAATGTTTGTGAGGCGAGATCGCAAACCACCACACTACGGCGCCCCTTTTGATCGGTTGTTCATGAGCCTGCTATCCAAGTTGACTGTATTATATCTCTCGTTGACCATTTACTCCTAAAGAAGAGTTCCGACAAAGAGGTCATCAATGACACTATTCATTGGTGGTTCATGACCAGTATTTTGACATCTTCACTTTTGAAATCGGCCAAGTTGACATTTAACCCATTATATGAACCTTTGTGACCCTTTATTACTTTTTTGCTATGTAACTTCGTTTGTGACATGTAAAATACTTTTTATTCGGTCGTATTATTAATGTGGGTTGCTCTGGCAAAATGAGCGGAAAGTCGAGAATTAAGATTTTGAATAAATGGCTTATAGAATTAACCCTTTCACGCAACGTGTCCTTATTTGAGGACAGATGTAAAATTCACAATTATAAATGTGTTATCACCCCTTCATGAAAATGCAATGTGAGGACATATGCATAACTAATAATGGAGCGCTGCCCCCACCCCTCCCCCAAAAATGAAACTGGATATGTTCCATTTAGAAGTAAAATAACACAATATAATTTTTCTTGGAAACTTAATTGGTGCATAAAAGGGTTGAAAAATGTTAAACGTTCCAATTTCGGGGGTCTTTTTTGACAAAAACATGCATAAGACTTTACCTATATCTCGAGTTTCGAAGGTCAATTCAGCCGGTAAGTGCAATTATTATTCACGGTTAATTATCAAATTTTGCCATTATACACTATATCGTATTCAGTAACTTCAAGATCGATTTTCGGATATTTTTTATAGCCAGATATTTATAAGACTGTCTTTTTGCATTTTGATCTCTGAATTTTGAAATTCGCGACTTCTCTGCTCATTTTGCCCGAGCACCATTAATTTGGAGACGTCACGACCAAGTGTTTGGTAGCAAAAATTGAAACTCTGCTGGTGTTTTGAAGTAAAAACAATTTCGGTAAATTACGACATTGACACGTATTTTCACCTATAGCGGAAAATGAGGTTTACTGCATTTACGACTCGTTTGAAATGGACGGTCATATATGTAAGCCAATTTTGGTGACTTTGAAAGTCTTAAGATTTAGACCTATAATAGTTTCTCTTGATAAATCAAAATCGCAAGAATAAAATTGATTAACTGTTTTTGTGTTTATACTTTACTAAGTACCGAATCAAAACCTTTCATACGAATGGTTTACTGTGTTTGTTAATATAGAACAAATTCATTTCATTTTACATGCAGACTTTATCCATAACATTTCATATCATTGCTGATGTTGCTATGAATTATTCATTTTTTATCATCATTCATATAATTTTCAAAATTTCAGCTATTATCTAAAGAACTTGCATGTGTAATGAATGAATATTATGGTGTACTCTGTGTCTAATCTATCATTTCAAAATTAACTAAATGAAATGTTTTAGTGCTTGTTTATCATGTAAAATAGCGAAACAAATTTTGAACAACTTTATAACTGGATTCATTAATATAAGTCATATACTTTAAAATCTCAGTATAGTGCCCATTTTCAATTTGCGCCCTCAAGTCTATGTTAAAGTGGTATTTTAGCAAATCATTTTTGCCTCGTTC
>JXSR01S024422.1:995-15695 GCA_000969725.1 Ophiothrix spiculata
GTTTATTCCTCAATAATTTGCAACTGACATGTTATAGATTAATTCTTAAAGGTTAGTACTAGTCCATACTATTCACACATGGCTAATACGCCGGGACAGTTGTGACGTCATAATTTATGCACAATGGCTTACACATGCGTTTTGGACCTAAACAAATGATCGTGTCCACTAATCATACGTATAAACACAATAGGCACATGTAAACATACAATTCAGACTGATTTTTCTCTGTTGGAAAAATGAAAATAACGGCAGGGGTCCCGTCCTGGCTTGTGAACACAACATTCAGCATAACACGCCGGCATGTTTTCCCTTATTTTTGTTTTAGACGAAAGTTATGGTATAAAATCGGAGTCGGTCTTTTTTCTCCATAGACTTTATGTGTGGCAAAAATGGCCTCACCGTTTGTTTGGGTCCAAAACGCACGTGTAAGCCATTGTGCATAAATTATGACGTCACAACTGTCCCGGCGTATAGCATTAATGAATCCCATGAGCAAAAAAAAAAAAATCACCGAAGTGTTACTTGAGTGGAACCTCTTTAACAAAATCTGTTACCCTACAATTGATTTTTGGATCCCTGACACTGAACTTGTAAGTGATAAATTATGGATAACACAAAAGTAATATGTTATCCTTCTGATTTTGTGGTTTTTTCACTATGTTTTATCTTATTTGGAGTAAGAACTTTTGCTTTAAAAATAGCAAACAAACATGATTTGGGGGATTTTTGTGTTTTTGACATGACATCACTTAAAATATGATGTGTGACATCATACAAGGCATGTTTAAATTTTTTTTTGGTACCAATGGACTCGGTAGGATCATAGTACCACACTTGAGCCCATATTCCAGAAAGGTGTTTAACTAAACCACGGTTTAATCCTCGTCAACAGCACGGCTCATTGAACTGTTTTACTTGAAAGCTGCAATGGTGCGTATCATATTCCTGGACAGTTAAACCGTGGTTTAGCTAAACATCTTTCCGAAATACAGGCCTTAATGTTTTGTCAATCGGTTTCCGAGATCTGGGAGGGGAGAATCCGCCACCCCTTCCCCCCTCTGCCAAACCCAGCTGTGAGATGGGTCCTTAAAGCCCAGCTCTTTTAGGGTTCAACTGTATATGTAATCACTGCAAGTTGTGCATCTGGGGGGGACACTCAAGTATAATGCTGCAGGCATAGCTTGGACCAGTTTTTTAAAAACCCTTAAAGGGTGATTTTTTTCTGAAGCCAAATAAGCCAAAATATACTCTTCCCCATATTCACATCCTAAATGAGGATTTACCGTTCCTGTTTTAACATAAGGGTTTGAAAAAGTACCCCCGTTTCTTGAAAATGGTTGCTTTTGATACCCTAAACGGTGTCGCCTTCTGTCCTCAAAAGCAACCCTAAATTCACCTTTTTTTTTGGTCACACTATGCCTGCAGCATTATACTTGAGTGCCCCCGGGCTGTGCATAACAGTTTGGACCAGTTGATGTTTCAGACTCATGTAGTCACTTCTACAGCACACTACACACGCAAAATTGCTATTTTGTAAGAAATCAATACAACACTCCACCAGCATTCATTTTACCGATTCATTTTATTTCATTTTTCTAGAAAATAAAGATATAAAGCAGCAAAGACCATCTTTGACAATCAAACGTTACATTATTATGCAGTTGTACATTAAACAAGGACTTCATTTAGTTCAAAAAATTCAATATTGTGAAATCATTTCTACAGCAAGATGGGAAATCTGACAATGACTCTGCATACAAATATCTGGTAAACAAAGTGTTTAACACAAAAAAACTAGATTAAAATTCATTGTCAACCCAAGGACTTTGAATCAAATGGCAAAATGAGAGGAAAGTCACAAATTTACATTTTGAATAAATGGCATCTAAAGTAAAAATAGGGTGAAAAGTCAAATTTATAAGTAACCCTACATTCAAAACCTATATGGCAAGACTATTACTCTACATAGTAAAGAAAATTAGATCAAACGTGATTCTGAAAATTAAACACATGAATTAATCGCAAAAATAAAATTAAAACAAGTCAACATAAAAAAAAAATCAATTTCAGAATGATTGCTTTATCCCTGATGAAACACTATAATAAACGATAACTCAAGAAAGCCCCTTATACGAAGGCTTTGGGGACAGAAATTGAAGTAGTCCCAATTTTTAATTAGACAGACAATAGAGAGTTCCCACGTTTCGTATCATACCGCAAATATGGCGGATAGTTAAAGTGCATTCAACATAAGTATTGAACATAACCAGCCACTTCAGATTGTCCAATCTATAAAAATGCACCATTATCAGCAGGTCAATTACAATATCTTGTTAAATAGGCTACGCTACGCCATATTTGCGGGGAAGGTCATCAGTCCAAATCTTTTGTTTGCTACCAATCGATAAAAACATGCAAACCCTCTATTGTTCTCCATTAGGCACTATACAAACATGCATGCATTTCATTCGCTGGTTTTGCAAACAAAAACATAAAATGTGATGTTATTTTACAAACCTAAGGGTTCAGACACATACAGGGCGCATCAAAAAGAAGTTTACAGTGATTAAAGTGACTCCATTTCAAAAAGTAAGATACATTCTCTAAATTTGTTTTTAATTATAAGTAACAGAAACCATTATCTTTCCATAACAGGAAAAATTACAGTCGTACGACAACCGAAACGAAAATTATGGTCAATTTTGTAAATTGTAAATATATTCAGCTGTGCAAAGATTTCCTGGTTCCGCACTTGCAATTTTGACTGAAGGTAACATCTTTTAGCTATGAAGAAGATCAAATAGGACGAAACAAATAACCTCTGACGTTTGGAGGTTAAATCCTATTCATATTTGCCTTGTAATTACAGTTTGCATAAACTTTGGATATTTGACCATTGTCTGCCATTTTTTATCACTTCATTTACAAGGCTATTTCACTGTCCACACATTAAAGAAAACAACTTCCCTAGATACTTAAGTTCACAACTGCCGTGGCATCAGTAATGGTTTTCCAATATCAATTGGTTTGATGTCCTAAGGTCTCTTCCATAAGTGTTAGTTTCAGCCAAAGATATTAACGAATTGGTCGACACCTTTTGATCAATGTTTAAAACTAATTGCCAAAAAGTGTCGCACTTTGTTAACAGAGCCCTAATCGGACATGCAGGTAATGTTAAAGTTCTCTAGTCTTCGTAAAAAAGGGAAAAACATAAGGATCCGTCATTATTTTTATTAAAATTGACCATAATTTTCGTTCTGGTTGTCGCACATATGTAATTTTTTATGTTATGGAAAGATAATGGTCTCTATTACTTATAATTAAAAACAAATTTAGAGAATGTATCATACTTTTTGAAATGGAGGCACTTTAATCACCGTAAACTTCTTTTTGATACACCCTGTATAGAGCCAAACATACATAATCCAACTATTGTTTGTTGTATACATCGTTGTTCGTCATAATGTTTGTTACAAGTATGTTCAATGCTATATCTATCCATACGGTTGTGTCTGTTATGTATACGTTTAATTCGTTATCTTTATGTATGCCATGTACAGACTATTCGTTGTCTGTATGGCGTACATTCAGTAGGTGGAACTTTTGTAGGTTATGCATACATTACATACAAAACTGGCAACAAGCAACACATTGACAATTATTGGACCATTTTGTACCAGAGGAGGTTTTCAGAATATCCCACAATGCATTATTCTGATACACTTAGATATAATAGGCAATAATGGTTTTCTGGACAAGGGGCTGTTAGAAATTTGAGAATTCCATTGAATAGTACTCATTTATATCTTTCCAGCGATGTGTTTCTTTTCAAAACAGCCCAGTGTTTACCCACATTGTTGACACTTCAAAAACGTCAGAAACCTGTACAAAAGTATAGGAGTTGAATTGGATTTGCATGTACCGGTACATTGTACAATGTTGCATTGCATCGTGGGATATTGTGAAAACCTCCTCTGATTTTGTACGATCTATGAACGGCAACATTTTTGCGGAACATCTGTAGACCATCGGAAGTTAGTGCAAAATGGTAACAATATCGTCAGCATGGCAAATTCGTGGCGAATTGTGACCATTGCTATATCAGTTCGGCGGAACTCACAATTCGGATACGTATCCGAATTCAGTTACGTATCCGAATTCGGTTACTCCGTATCACAATTCGGATACCCGTATCCGAATTCGGATTAAAAACAGCTGAAACGGGATATCGGCTGAAATGAATATTCAGCTTCGCCGCGCCCCATACCGGTATGTATTAGAGTCAATAACATTATCATCATTTGTCATCTAAGTTCTAACAAAGTATTGGCAAAATTAATTTGCATTCTGTGATAAGAAGCAATCGGGACATGTTTCGAAGCTGTTCCGCTGGAATTGCACAGATGGAAATGACATTTACACAGATAGATTATCATAAATGCAAGAAAGATGTTGTACATGCACTTGCCAGCTTGCGCCATCGCCTTGTTTTCTGCGCCAAGACAGGAGTATCAGAATTCAGATACCCCTCCATATCCTTATTCGGATACGGGTATCATAATTTGTATACTAAATGTGCGTGGGTATCCGAATTCGGCTACGTATCCGAATTGTGAGTTCCGCTGAACTGATATGAATCGATTTAAAGGTAGGTTTTCCGATCAGGTGACAAGTTTAACATGCTTTTTCCATATGGGCATTTTCACGAAAAAGTGGACATGAGAAAAATATTGAAAAAAGGCTGTAACTATTCAATGAAAAATGCTACCACCATAAATTTGGTATCAAAAGAAAGCTATTTTGAAGCTCTTTAAAATGAATCTAAGTTTGAAAAGACTGAACAAAGATGTCTATGAAATTTCTTAAATAACCTAATTTTTGGTCAAATTTCTTGATTTTCATAATGAAAAGTAGTAATTTTTATTTATTTTTCTCAACCCATTCTTGGTTGTTTACTTGGGTGTTATTGTTCAAAATGGCTTAAATTAAGGATCAAATTTACACATGAGGTTGTGTTTTTTGTTAATCCTGACCAGGCTTTACGGTTCAGTGCACCCAAAAATCAGCGTACAAATTGTCCTTCCGTTACCATGATCATTTCGCATTGTTAAAACATAACGATAGGGAATATTTTGATGTGGAATGTGGCAAACTATTGCAGAAACACCAAGCAATGCATTCAGTAACTTTGAAATAAAATTTCTTCAAAAATGTACTCAAGGTGAAAAACCATGTCCGTTTTGCTGTCCTTCCGTGACCGACCTCATTAATATGCATATTTTGCGACAGAGAAATTTTTATGAAAAAATTCCTGTTGAATATGAATGCTTCCAGGTATACTCAACTAAATATGGAATTAGTTTTATTTTATCCAATTCAATTTTGGCAATGTATGTGTTTGAAATGCAGAAAAATTCTTTGATTGTCCTTCTGTGACAGTGAAAATGCCCATATCTAAATGAAGAGTCATCACCTACATAAAGCAAATGTTAAGTTTCATTTGCATACCTTGAGCCAAATTAATGCTGTGGGCAAAAATAGAAACCTATAGGAGATTTATATTTTTAACAAAATATTCCTGTAATTCAGCACTATTTTGATGACCATACCTCTTCAACGAAACATAATATAGGCATGAAAATTTACAGGGGTTATGAGAAAAATGCTCTTTCATCAAAATCTCCAATTTGATTTTGTGAGTTAGTGATCGGAATACATATCTTTAATGGTGCATCAAAATACATGGATCTACTATGAGAATGAACTCAGTGCAGGTACTTTCCCCACAAGTGTTTTATCAAAAAATAGTAACAACAAAATTAGACCAAGTGCCCACAACCACACTGTGAAAAGGCAAGGATTACTTCAAATAACTAGTATACATAAATAGATTGTTGGCAATTAGTCTTGTGCATTGGTGTGCTCAAAATTATGAAAACACATTTTTGTTTTTATAACATAATCTTATACATTTGATCAATTAAGATTGTAGACCTTTAAGGTTTTCTATCAGATATACATATAAGGTCAAATTTCTAATTTCATCAGAAACGTTACCTTTGAAATGTATTCTATTATATTAATCAGGTTTCAACATCCAAACATAGGACAAATGTTTTAGAAACCAAGATAAAAATTGTTTCTCCATTCAAGTTTTACCAGTACAGAAACTTTAAACTCGTTTTTACCAGAACTTTTGTGAATCAGCCCGATGCCTTTGGATGCAACTTTGCTATCGAACATCCAATAACCAAAAGCAAGGTGTCATTTTAAAGCTGAAAATATAATCTTTCAGGTGAGACCAACAAGTCAATTTTCATTTTGGGACCCTTAAGGTACCTTTCGATATGACGGGTCACATATAAAACCTTCTAGCATGGGAATTGATTGAAGGAAAAGTGGATGTTTAATAGAAGTATATATCCATCACGTTTTAAAACTATTTGCACTAAGTGCATAGGACAATTGCCTTAGTACAATGCTGTCTGTCTGGTCCATTACCATTAGGCCAAGTAAAATCATTTTTATGTTTCCTGTTCAGGATTTGGAGGAAGAGGAGCTTTTGATTTTTTTTTCATTGGTAAACTACTCAAAATACACTGTGTCCAAAATGATATCTACAAAACAGGTCTCTGTTATGAGAATTGGGGCCCTCAAGAAATTACAAAACTTTCCTGAAAATATTTAAGGACAAGTTTCATATTACAAAATGAAAAAAATTTGAATAATCTTCAAAACCTAAAGAGCATAGGGATGAGAAACATGTTTTTATTACTTTGATTAATATCATGGATTGCCGCATACTGACAAATGATGCAAGGCTTGCTAAGCATGACGCTTGACATTTTTGGCTAATACAGGCATAAGATTTTCCAGCTTTTCTGCTGGTTCCAGCTTTTTTTGATGTCAAAATTTCTGCAGTTTTATTTATTTTTAGCCCCTTTGGAGGTATTTTTAATAATTTCACGTGCTTTTCTAGTGTTTCCAGCTTTTTTCAGGACCATGCAATCTCACGCCTCCTAATAATTTTGTAAATGTCAAAGCAATGGTGGACTTGAACAAATTGCTACTGTAACAAAATCAAAAAACAGTGCTACCTGTACCAGGATAGCTACAAGTTTCCAATTACTTTACAACAAAAATATACAAATTTGACCAAGAAATATATACACAATTACCAACAAATACCAGTTAATTATTGTTTCTTTATAAACCCAAAATAGTATTTCATTTTCATAGCACAATGCCCTTTATATACAATATTTAATTTCAACAAAACCATTTAAAATAAATTTAATAAACATTTATGATACATTTTAAATGTTTTTCCATTATGAAAGCCACATTTGTAAGTTATTTCATCACATATACAAACGGACATTAGAGACATCATTTCCAGATTTTTTTTTGATAATTTATATTCATATAGCGAGTCCATTTACAAACACTTTTTGATGAAATCTAATAATGTCATATGCTGGTTTTTCAGTGTTTCAGTAAGGCCACAGGTATGAGTCGATCATAATTATTCACAATTGTGACTGGTAAAATGTCACAACTAGAGTTTCTAACTCATCCACTCTTAATGTATACATGGTTATCGTTTGCAAGTTTAAGCTCAAGGCTTTGGTAAAGAGGTCAACAAAATAATTTCCTAGTGCAAGAAAGTTGTGCAATCACCACTGTGCCAGTCAAAAGTGTTTGCGCACAAAACCTTTAACCAGCCATATCTCGATTTGCGTAATATTTTTTCAGATTTATATTTTACATTTAAACATCTAAAGAACTCAACAGGAATTGCATTTACCGTATTTGACAATATGGCATGCTAAACATACTGTATACTTTCTTCCGCACATTCAAAAACGGAGTTTAAATACATAACTGCTCATTTGTTGGAAAACTTATGACCTGAAAATGTTCTTTACGGCTACACGGTGATAACTAGCACTGAACTAATAAACTACATGGGTACATAGCAAAAAGTGTGTGTGGTGTATTTGCATATAGTCCAAAAAATCGGCCATTTTAATGGTTATGGAAGATCGAATATCAGAGGAAACCTAAATTATTTATACTGGATACATAAGCATCCAAAAAAAACATGAATTGTTTCAGAGTCTTGGTCGTTTGATATGATAGTTATGTTTTTGCCCGTATTTAAGCCTGCACAAACACTTTTGACCGGGAGTGTAGCTTGCCCCATGATTTTCCTGTACCTGCATCTTTCGAACATCATTGAATTGTCCAAAACAAAATCAAGTAGACAGGCATTCAGAATACTGACATCAATCTTCCCCTATGGACCCACAGTCACAATTTATCAGAGTTTTCATAATTCTAGATGCAACATCTGTTTGTAAATGGTCCCTCATAATATTTGATTTATGACAGAATTAGTGTCACCATTTTCACTGAAAACATATACATGTGACATATCTACATAACAGCGATTTACAACTTGCATAGAATACAATGAAATACTGCAACAGCTCTTTATTTCACTCTCTTCATCAAATCCATGATATCTGCAGGTTCTTAAGTCTATAAAAGGTTGTGTTGACCTTTCAATTTTAAATCAGAAGTAGTAGGCGATTACTTTCATGATCATTTTTCCGTAAATAAGCCAGCAAAATGGTTACGAAAAAACACAAGTTTACATTCCAGCCAATGTGTTTCACATTACAAAAGCCGATTCTTGCCAAATCTTTTCATATGTAGTAAAACCTGTTAAGGGGCGGCTTCAAAACTCAACTGGTGGTTGTCTGGGCGGTTGGCTATTGTTTATTCCGGTTGAACCGTCAAGAACCGGCAGACAACCGCCGGTTGAGTTTTGAACCGGCCCTAATACAGGCCACATCCTATGTGCTGCAAATAGATTTAAACAAATTCCATTTAATTAGGCGCTGGAGCACAATTAGGCCAAAACTTCGCAACCTGGCCCCAGCCTTGATTTTCCAAAATGGCAACCATAGGCTTGATTATGCACCTCTAAATAATTTCAATACATGTAGTGAACATTTTACAATGATCTTGAGGTAAACAATCAAACCTACGGTCGCAATTTTGGAAAATTAAGGCTGCGGCCAATCGCACAAAGTTGTGGCCTAATTGTACCCCTCATTACAAAACTCAACAGTTCAACTAATAACATACAGTACAAAACACTTTCCTTCAATGTAATACTACTACATATCATAAGGCATTCATAATATTTATATTTTTGCTATATTTTGCACAAAACGATTGCATAAATTTTCAAATTAATATGAACAAAACTTTTCTAATAAAGCAAATCATATGTTTCTACTCAAGTAAGTGCCTGCACACACTTGAGCCTAAATAATCTGTTACAGTGTTTACAAATAATAGATACTGCTCTATCTACAAACATAATAGTTTGTGCGAAGTATAGCGGTAATATTTCTAAGATTCAATATTAAGTGCAATTTATTTTTTGCAATTTTTGCCAAGTGGAAATTCTGGTGTCTTTTTTCTTAATGCATATGGAATAATGTATCCAATCATCCAATTCAACTACAGTGGAACCTCGTTAACACAAAATCACTGGGGCAAAAGAGTTTAGTTTGGGTTATCAGGATTTTGTGTTATCCAACTGATTTTACATAGGAAATCAATACTTAGGACCCAACAAACATTTTGTGTTATCAGGGTTTTGTGTTAACAGATTTTGTGTTAACGAGGTTCCACTCAAAAGTTGAATTGGATCATTTTCTTTTTCAAACATAAACCAAACTTAACAGTAATTTCAAGGTTATAGAGGTGCAATTTGTGCCTGGTGAAAATTCCTTTTTTTTTTAATGGGTTATTATTTAATTTTCTTTTTCAAAGATAAATCAAACTCAACTTAATAAACATAGAATAGAATATTTGTGATGGTTCACCCCGAATGGCGATACTTTGCAGATGATGTCAAATTTGATTTTATCATTTCATCTGTTACAGCATTTTCTAAGCTTTAAAATGACACCTTACTTGTTGAAATTGATCAGGGCCATCAAATTTTACAACAGAAAATCTGCTGGAAATTCTCATTATTTTCTCTACTGTTGCTGCCTAATTTCACCAGATTCTTGAAAAGTGTTCTGTCTCAAAGTGTCGCTTTTCAGGGTGAGTCATGACATTTGACTTCCTGTAAAAAAACAATATTGTTGTGCATCTTTGTGACTAGTTTGTGAATATAGTTTTTAATCGTTGATAAATCATATTGCTGATGTTTGTTATGGTTCTGACTTATGTAAACAAATTTTAAAGGGAGGATCTTGCCTTCATAGCCATTTAAACCACCAAAGAGACCAACTAGTTGATAGTGCAAAATATACCACTCGTTAAAAAGCAACAAGTTTGAATTTCAAAATTACAGAAGAAGTACGCCACACAAATTATACATCAAATCAGTGATATTCAATATATTCCCAAAGCAATGCTTATCTCTGAAACAAAACCAAAATCCAAACTTTTGCTTGGATCACAAATAGCAGAAATAAGGTTTTTGAGCCTTAAAGTTTTGGAGCTTTAAACATATTATGCTGGGCTTGAAATAACGAGATAAGACAGTAACAAAAAGCCCTGTTTTACAAGCAGTTGTCCTTTCCAGTGGGGTCTGTCAGCTGAAATATTCTTTTAGAAATTTTTCTTTACTGGAGGTTAAAATTAGATAAGTAAAAGCTCCCAAATCTGCAAAATTGATGAAAAAAGGCAACTATATGATTTTGGCAAAATAAATCCCGAATTGCAAAATCCGACTTTCTTATCAAGGATCAATATCAATTTCAAATCATTAGCTTACACCTTTGATTTACCTTATGGACAAAGTTACAGAGGTATTTTTATAAGGAATCACCTAAAATAGTCCTGATAACCTGAAACAAATCTGAACCTGATAATATTAACGGTGGCTTTCAAAGTGTTGCACATAAAGTGTTGCATTTTTACAAGAAATGCATCTATTTCTTACAATTCAAAATCATTTTATGAATATACAATCTGTAACACATTACCTCAAAAATGAAAGTTTACAATGAAAAAAAATAATGCATGAAGTATATCAAACAAATATTGACCACTGTCATTTCGGATAATGGTGAAATTGACAGTCATGGCGAAATATAACTCTCCATCATCCATTGAATTGGCAAAAGTATATCAAGATAATGACAGATTATGGACAGATTATGGTTGATGGTTTCCGCTCATCCTTAAGAGCAGTTACTATTTCTATAACAGGACATCTTCAAGTGAGTGTAAGAAAGTTATATCTTCAATGGCTGCCATACGTTATATTTATTTAGCACCTTGTCACAAGAAAGTACAAAATCCTTCAAAATTGCCATCCCTTATGTCAGTGGCTCTTGAAATGGTTCTTACCATCACTTGAAGAATCATTTCAAGAGCCACTGACAAAAGATTGAACTTTCCAATGTGCAATGAAAATTTAAGTAAAATTGTAGCTATTGTAGATACAAATTTTTACACTCACATGTCAAACATTAAAAACAATGTTTTTGCAAGGATAAAGACACTCAAATTACTATGTTCTCTAGGCCATGTGACGAGTGATAGTTCGTCAATCAGTCCAAACCAAGGCCAAATAAGGAGCCAACATTATTTTTTCTCAAGGCACTCATTTTCAATACTCTAGCTAGAGTTTTCTTTAGAAGTACTAATTCAGGCAACATTTATTTGCAAACTTACATAGCAAAATTTATGTATTCACTGATATTACAGTGGCACATAACCGTACTACACCTCTTGAATATTCAAAAGTTAATAGTCTTTTTAATGGTTAAATAGCGGAGATGCGCAAAAAGTATTTTTGACTACTTTCCCGCGTGTACGTTAAAACTCAAGTACATCCGCGCTGGTACGCGTTGCGCCTATTTGTTTTACACACACACAGGGAAACTTCCGCATGGTACTGCCGTATGGCTCATGGCAAAGTACTGTATTTGTTGAATTTTAGATTTATTTGTAAGTGATATTGTGTAGTAAAACAAATACAAATTGGTTTATTTCAGAGAAGTATTGCAAAAATACTGTCCCCCAGTGTTGAATGCTGGAGACTTGCTCCCTCGGCTGCGTCTCCAGAGGAAGTCTTGATCATCCAACACCTCAGGGACAGTATTTTGCGATACTGCCCCTCAAACCATGTTGTATTTGTATATTACTACACCTCTTGGATATTTATAAGGTAATACAGTCTTTTTATTGGTTTAATAGCGGACACGTGCAAAAAGTATTTTTGGCTACTTTCCCGCGTGTGCGTTAATGCTCAAGTACTGCCGCGCGGGTATGCGTTTACGCGTTGCACCTGTTTGTTTTACACACACACAGGGGAAGTAGTAAAAACTTCCGCATGGTACTACCGTATGGCTCACGGCAAAGTATTGAATTTGTTGATTTTTGATATATTTTCAAGTTATATTTTAACTTTTTTGAGGTGTAGTAAAACAAATACAACATGGTTTATTTCAGAGAAGTATTGCAAAATACTGTCCCTCTGTGTTGGATGATGGAGACTTCCTCCAAAGGCGCAAGTCCTGATCATTCAACACCTCGGGGACAGTATTTTGCGATACTTCCCCTCAAACCATCAAGACATCACAAAAGCCATAGCATAGTCAGAATGAATGATATATAATAAATTGAAATAAAATACCTTTCTAAACTAAAGATTGGTAAATAACGATGACGCTTCTTTAGTTTAGCAGGGAGGGAAGCCGCAGATAAAACTTGTGTGACAAAAGCAGATCATTCCCCTATTGATCATAAATTCAATTCTTGGTTGTTGATGACCCTTTCTACAAATGTATTTAGGCATTCAATTTGAAATACAAAGATAAAGATATATCATGATTATTATTTAAATTTTCCAAAATATTGCCACTAATTGACTTCAACTCAAAACACAAATTCCCTCTGTTAGAGTACAAAAATTTGGCAGATGTTCTTATGATCAAAGCTTTAGGGTTATTTTGGTTCAAAAGATTAATTTTTGAAACCATAGCAACCCTTAAAGAAATTCTCATTAGTTCTAGAATGAAACATTAAAGCTTCTCATATTTAGAAGCATGCATCCATGTATGAAGATCAACATATTATTTGTTATTTCTGTACCAATTCATTATTATCATTAATTAAGAGTCTAGAGTGTACAAGAACGTGTTTGTTTTAAGACATGAATGAGTGAATTTCATTAGTTCGGTAATTGTTTCTTAAGGCTCTATCACACATCACCGTACAAAGCAAAACATACGCCAAACGTACTTCATCCCACTATTGTTGCTCGTCATGAGTCCATCAGAAGTACGTTCATTACGTTATCCATACGGTTTGTCTGCTATGTATACGTTCAATTCGTTATTCAAACAGTGGTGATCCATACGTTCAGTATGTGAAACTTTTGTACGTTGTTCGTATGTTTGGGCCTTATAGCATGGAGGTAACCTCCATGCTTATTGGGTGATGTGTGACAAGAGCCTTTATAAACATATGAAATTTCATTAGTTATGCGCTACGAATGTAGAAGAATATTTTCATTCCATCAAAATGATCAAGAATCAAACCTTCAAGCTATGTTTTCATTGATTGTTGTTGCTGTCTACACACATGTCTTAACCCAATTAAATAACAGCAATTTAATGTTGTCTTTTGCACATCAATAACAACTGTACTATGAACTACCCAAATTGAAGAGATTTCTATACATAGAATGATCTGCAAAACATACATGGATATCTGTATAACAATTCAATTTTTGAGTACAAAATACAACTGAATATTTTTCCCAAATGACAAAACATAAATGAATGACCAATTTTTCCTCAAAATAATCAGTTGCATAGAGCACAGCTTGTTGTGTGGGTGCAAGAAGGTTTATCTGCAATAGCTGCCATTTTCATAATTTTGTATTGGAAGCTGTAAAATACCTAGTCTTCAGTCAGTGGCTTTTTGAATGGTTCAGGTGACACATTACACATGAAGATCCATTTTAAGTGCCACTGACATTCATATAGGAGAGTCGTTTTAAAGGATTTTTTTTTGCATTCTAGTAAGTAACCAGGGCCCATATTCATGAAACCCAGCTGATGCTAGTTGGCAACTAGCCCATTGTCTACTTAGGTAGACAAAAGGTTAGCTGCCAACTAGAGTTAGAAAGGTTTCATGAATATGGGTCCCGGTGTTCAATAAACGTAACATATGGCAGCCATTGCAGATATAGCGTATAACATGTATAACATGATTATATATAGTCCATTTACTACATAACAATATACAGGTATGTACGTATAGTTTATTCTCATTGCATATATATATTATTAGAAATGTAATGTGTTTTTATCTTGCATATGTGATGACTCACCTCGAAAAGGGGGACTTTGCGACAGAACACTTTTCGAGAAACTGATGAAAATAGGCAGCAAAAAATAAAGAATATAATAAGAATTTCCAACAGATTTTCTGTTGTAAAATTTGATCGCCTTGATCAATTTCAACAAGTAAGGTGTCATTTTGAAGCTTGTAAAATGCTGTAACAGATGAAATGATAAAATCAAAATTGATATCATCTGCAAAGTCCCCTCTTCTCATATTTAGAAGCATGCATCCATGTATGAAGATCAACATATTATTTGTTATTTCTGTACCAATTCATTATTATCATTAATTAAGAGTCTA
>JXSR01S024423.1:7061-18073 GCA_000969725.1 Ophiothrix spiculata
TCGGCTACGCCTCGTGAAATAGAAAAGTCCAAATTTGACCTCATGCTATATTTTGTACTATTGCACTCTCAAGCATTCAATATTTGTATACTATTGCACTCTCAGGCATTCAATATTTGTTTACTATTAAAGAACAGTCAATATTTGTTTTATATACAACACCATTTTAACATACTACTGCTGGGCAATAGTAAAAACCACTAAAATCGGCCTGAGCGGTATATAATAATACAGAGTGAGAAGTAGAAACATGCAAATTGTTTTCATCAACCAGAGCACCCATCAACCACCAGTTTAGTAAAAACCCCGTTAAAAACATGGTATATCTAACCTTTGCCAATGTCTTTTAAATCACGTTTCAGGGGTCGAATCTCAACATCCGGATGTATAAAACTCACAATCTACACCATGGTCTACTTCATCGGGTATATGGCAGTATACATACACGTCTATGTCTTGTCGGATCCACGTGACACAATGTACCTGTATGACAGCCTGGCCGGTTATTTACTTATCGTCCTGCGATGTGTCGGTAAGACTTGGGCTTTACGTTGCAAGTGTATAGAACAATTTTTATATTTAACATCAGGCTCCCACCGTTGATGGGGTATATCCACAGAATTGGACGGGGAAATGGAACTCAGAACGAGACCAAGCATACCCTACTTGCCCTTGCTCTGATTTCCGTTCTCCGTCCGATTCTGTGGATTTACCCCATCAACGGCGGGAGTATGTCAATTATAAGAATGGTATATTACTCTTCACTCAAAAAAGTTTTCAGTAAAAATAACTCTGTAGGCCTATTAAACCACGCAATTCCTGGTCACATGATTGATTTTCCGAGGAATAATCTCGCGAAAAGTTCAGACTCTAACAACCTGCAGTTGTTTAAATAAAAATTCATTTAAAAGGGAATTGTTCGAGCAATCATGATTGAACCTTTTGGGAGAATAAGATTTTTATCATTGAAAAGAGAAACTTTGCGGCAAAGGCATTTTGTAGATATGAAAGGAAGCTTAAACAAAACATTGATTTTTTAGCGTTAATTTTTATTTTGAAGCGTCTTACCAATTTTGACACAAGGTGTTATGTTAAACCTTGAAATAAGATCTTAGAAAATAATTCAATATTAAAAATTCTGCAAAGTGCACCCTTTTGATGCAACACATCGCTTAATCATAATGAATCAGTCTGTCGGGAGGTGACAATATTTCGCCTTCTTCTATCCGATATAATGCATAATCGATATTACCAAATCTTGGTTGCGAGATTTTTTTATTGACGTGACCTGCAAATAAAGCTGACTTTGAACCCTTTTTATTTGAACAAGGAGAAAGCAAATGCAAAATGGGAACGTGGGTATGAAAATTTGGAGTTTTTCCTTTATAATGTGAGTAAGTTTTTTGCTATTGGTAAAAAAGGATGCATTATATTGTATTTTCTATCAAAATCAACAATTTTGAGCCTTTTTAAAAATACGAACTTCAACCACTACATCGATCTTGTTTTAGAAGATAAAAAGACATCAGTTTGGTCGATTCCGCTAGCAAAAATATGAAAACTCAGATTGATGAAATTTGGAAAATATATTTTGCCTATAAGACTTTAAAATTGAAGATAAAACTTGGGAGAAATAAATACGCTGATGTGGTGTATGAAAGGTACCTAATATCGGCTCTTCATACGTATTGCGATAACCAGCCACCAAGACTTCGATAACCAGCACCTTTTGTCACTACGGGTCATCTGATGCAAGCAGCGTGCATGTATACTCAGACCTTTGCGATTTGAATGGCTCGCCCTCGCTGTGTTGAAAAAACACATGTCAGATTCATTAATTTTCACATGAAATTTTCATGTGAAAATTAATGAATCTGACATGTGTTTTTTTGACTGAAAAGTAACCTTTTGGGTTCTTTTATATAAATTATGTCAAAAATTCGAGAATTTCTGTCGTGACAGTGAATAATTGAAGAAAAATCAACACGCCACGGCAAAAACAAAAAAATATAAATTTACAAACCGACTATGACGGGACTCGAACCTACGATCTCCTGCTTCGGAGTCTGAAAGCAACACCGTTGCGCCACGCGACTGCTTGCTGCCTTCTGGACATCATATAAATACCCGTACTGGAAATTGCGCATGTGTAATCAATCACAATAAACAGAAGAATATAATTTAAAATTTCCCTCATTGACATCGTCAGCTTGATTAGTCTAGTTGGTATAGAGCGAGTTTTGAAATCTAAAGATAGTGGGTTCGAGTCCTGCTTCAGTCGTTTTGATAAATTTATTTTTTTTTTCTTTTGCGAAGCGTGTTGTTTTTTCTTCAATTATTCACTGTAACGAATGAAATTTTAGAATTGTTGGCATAATTTATATAAAAGAACCAAAAAGGTTACTTTTCAATCTGGAAAATATATGTTGAATCCATTACATTTCGCAAGAAATACAAACTGTTTCCTTGCAGCGAGGCCAGTCCGAAACAAACTCTGTTCATGCTAACATGAGATTCGTGCAGGTTTCTGACGTCAGAGGATGACCCGTCGTGACCAAAGGTAGTACAAGTCGAACTTATGATGCCCAGCTGTTGCAATACAAATTGCAGTACGAAGAGCTGATACGTTTTATCTTCTAAAACAAGATTGATGTAGGGGTCAAATTCGTGTGTTTCAAAAGGCTTAAAATCGTTGATTTTAAGAAAATACCATATCATTTTCATTTGTAATCAACAGCAGAAAAATGTACATACATTTTATTGGAAAAACTCAAAATTTTTATACCCACGTTTTAAAAATTGCGTTTGCTCTTACCCTTTTCAGGTAATGTAGGTTCAAAGTCAGCCTATTTAGCAGGTCACGTTAAAAAAACAACATCTCGCGACCAATTTTTTTCGCATCGTTAACAGGGTCGTTACGATTAGACTGGAATTGGGTAATGATTAAGGTTTTTTATGATGTAAAGGTTAGGCCACGCGGTCGTGTATGGCTTGAACGAAAGTGCTGTATATTGTTTATACATGTAGTTGTGCTGTATTTTGTTTTCATACCATAGACTAAACTTAACTTCTTTTGTCGTTTTATTTCAAGGTGCGTTTTGGTTAATTTACGCCACGTCGTTCACGATTAAGCATTTTCCATCAAAGCGACCATTCTTTATCATGTTCACAGCACTGTTTGGCATGTGGTTCCTTGCCGAGCCGCTATTGATCGCAGCAACAAACACACTTTTTTACCCGCACAACAGGTAATTTGACAAGATTTTTGAGAACTATAATAGTAGGCCTTCTTTCTACGATGCGAGCTGATGCGCCGAGGGCTAACTGATCGGTAAACCCACTGAGACTGATCTCATACATAGCTCCGTGGGCGTGCTCCCTTTGCACCTCCTTAAATGCACATGGGAGAGGCATTTTAGGCTTATACCACAGAGTAACAGATATTACACTGAGCTCAAAGCCTAAACACACCAAGGACGATTGTAGAATTCATAGACATTTGCGCAGGATTGTCCTTTTTGTGTTCTAGTTAATTGGAGGTACTGATCACATGATCAGCGAAGAAACGTTAACCACCGACTGTTGAGAAATCATACTAGTAATCAAATGAGCTATGAAGTATATGGGAATAAAGTGTCAGGGGTCTGCTTGCTGATAGACTCAGTCCATCAGTCTTACAAAAACTGCACTCGCGCTTCACTGTGTTGGGTCGAACAACAGGAAGTGAGTGAGACCTCATTTGGCGACTGGTGGATCCAGTCTAGCCTGCTTATACCTTTGAATAAACATGTGGATTTACTGTACCTACAGGCTTATTCTCCGATAAACCGTGCAACTTTGGTTAGAGAAATGTTGAAATTTCAACTACTAACAACTCATGAAAAACATACAAAATCATAAACTATTATGGTGCATTGGAGATGATTTAAAAATACTTGATTTTTAACCATTGTATTCCCTATACCTAATGTTCGTATCTGTTGGTTCGTATCTGTTGGAATCTTTTTTTAAATATTCATTATTGAGAAAATTTGTTTTCTTACAAACTTGATTTTTACACTAATTTAGGAGCTTTACATATACTACACTGTGGTGTAGTATTTTGCTCATAGTGTACCGCGTTTTGCGAGAAGGGAGCAAAATGTGCGGTTCGTATCTGTCGCGACGTGACAGTCACATAGGGTATTTTTGATATTAATATCCTTGTAAATCATTACTGTAAATATATAATTCTATATAACATATATGCTATTCAACACAGTGAAGTTTACTTGATAAACCCAATGCGGAATCATCCATCAACAAATTCATTTTCACACTTTGTTATCGATTTTAGAATCTGCTTCGTATCTGTTTGCAATATTGGCGACATGCTTTAAAAAGCTCGTATGCCATATCAAATACTTAATATAATTTAACTATATATGTCATTATCAATACCTATTACGGGCTGTTTTAACAGCGTGCATTGCGTTTGATATGCCCGAATATTTTAGGAACGGGGGCACATAAAACATAAAAAGTATGGCTGGCGACATGGGGAAAGGAACGATTTGGCATTTTCAGATTAATCGTTATCTACTTTCCTGGAATGATAAATTGTTTAGCTTCACATATATTACTAATGTGACTCTAATGTATCACCTAAACCACTCAAATCATTTATAATAGGTTTAACAACGTTAAACAAGCAACACGAACATGAGCGACACCAAAACGGCAAAGTTGCACACTTTATCGGAGAATAAGCCTTCACACAAAAATCAAGAGATTAAAGAAAATGAGGGTCGACACAATTAAAACAATAAAAACTTGCAAAATTACACCAAAGGTGGGGAGAGGAAGGGAAATATAAGACGTGATAAATGGAAGAAAATTACACCAAAAGTGGGTGGAGGAAGGGAAATATAAGACGTGATAAATGGAAGATAGTGTTGAAAATAAAGTGAATGTACGAGGGATAATGACAAAAATGCAGCACAAAAATTATTAATGCTCGATTTTATACCACTTTTTCAGAGCACAAGTCGTCAATGCGGGGTATTGGTTTATAACCTTGGCTGGTCATGCGTTTTGGATCGGATTATTTGTCCCCTGCGATCTTAATAAGAACTTTCCTTACCACGTCAGGACAAATCAGGTAAGTTTATTGTAATGAGAACCTTTTTACCGTTTGAAATGATTTGCGCCATTTTTATATTGCCTGCTCAAAAACAAAATCGGTATACAAAATTAAATTAATATTGATTTATTTTTCATTCTGAAATTAGTATACAAATATTGACAGGTCATGAGGGCAATAGTAAATATTTACCGACTTGAAGATCTCTGGTTTTTATTATACCTATACCGACTGGTTTGATTTGAGCCAAAACGAAATCGGTATATAAACAAATATTGCTTTTTATTCTGGCAATAGTAAAAACTATTCTCCCTCAGTCATGTCAGTAATCTTGAGATAATCACACTTTTTCCCTCGGCCTTAGTCTCAAGATTATTTCGTCGCAATAGTATACAAATATTGACTGCTTTGAGGGGCATGGTTTAAATTATTTTCCCGAGGTGATCTCAAAACCATGAATATTCATGGTTTTGAGATCACCGAGGAGAAATAATTTTAACCATGCCCCGAACAAAAAGCAGTCAATATTTGTTTTATATACCGAATATATACATTTTCGTCATCTAGTTGGTTAAAAGAACCAATAATGATTTACGATATTTCTCTTTTCAATGCTGACCGCGCCGTATTTTGCGCAAAATGTATTGAGCGGGCCTAGTAAAATCCATGCCCTCACTTTTAACCAATCAGAGGACAGGAATCTAAATATGAGGTATATAATCATTACTATTGTCCTGATGAGCAGTCAATATACGTATTGCCCCGAAGTGATCTTACTGCTATTTCCCGAGACAGAAGGTGGAGATAAAGATTGGGGCTCTCCACACGGAAGCGTCAAATGTAGATGAATGTAGACTTCCGAAGTGAAGATCGTGTTCACACGTATCGCGCGTCAATTTGACTTTACTCGAAGTGCGCTATTGGGGCGCTCTACACGGGAGTGCAAATCCAGATGAAAACGCATCTCCGTAAACCGCTTTGCAGCAAGACTGTGGCTACACGGGCGTCAGATCCGGATCTGCTGCACAGCACTCAGTGCACGCGTACGTGAAAGCGGTCTACGGAGATGCGGATCTCGGAGATGCGCATCTCCGAGATGCGTTTGCATCTGGATCAGCACTCCGTGTAGAGCGCCCCATTGTCACGCTGGGGTGTGCGTGTGCATGAAAATAGCGCATCTACGAGCATTTACATGCGCAGTCACTTTCGCACGTGCGATCGTTTGCTGAAGTCCAGTTTAATATACATGCATCTAGATGTGCGAAGTACAGATTGGGGCTCTCCACATGGGCAAATCAATCTGTACTTTGCACATCCAGATGCATCTAGATTAAACTGGACTTCAACAAACGTCAATACGCGCAACGATAGTAAAGTCAGATTGACACGTGTGTGAACACAATCCGCACTTCGGAAATGTACATTCATCTAGATGCATCTAGATTTGATGCTCCCGTGTGGAGAGCCCCATTGATTTGTCCGTGTGGAGAGCCCCAGTACTAGTCTCAAGATTGGGGCTCTTCACACGGGCAAATCAATCTGTACTTCGCACATCCAGATGCATCAAGATTAAACTGGACTTCAGCAAACGTCAATACGCGCAACGACAGTAAAGTCAGATTGACGCGCGTGCATGTGAACACAATCTGTACTTCGGAAATGTACATTCATCTAGATGCATCTAGATTTGATGCTCCCGTGTGGAGAGCCCCAATATTGAGTGGAAAGTTTTTGCTATTGCCAGAATAAAAGAGCAGTCAATATTTGTTTTATGTACCGGTTTTGTTCGCGGTATAGTATAAAAACAAGTAGTAGGCCTATTTCTCCTTGGTGATCTCGGAAAATGGTTTGCTGATGAGATGATAAATTTAAATCAAAGGCGATAATAATTTATTTAATCGTCTGAGCCTCATAAAGAGGAAAGCGCCTGACATGAACTGAGAAAGTGGACACCATCTCAGAATTTGAGAGCTTTTGGAATTTGAGAGAAATACTAAAGAATAGACGAGAATATGACCCTACAAAAGTAGGCCTATGCCGATATGCAGTCTTTACAGTGCGCTTTGACATCTAATCCAGCGTTTTAAACATCAAGGGATGTTGCAGTGACTGAAATTGTAAAACAAATCATGTCAAAAATATCATATCCTTTTATTTTGCATTCAACAGGTGGGACTCTACGATGGCACATACTCTTCAGAACAAGGAGACAAGTACATAGCTGATGATTGCGATGAGTTCTCAGGGGTCATTGTAGATCTACAGGATATCCCTACAAAATCTGGGGCACCGGTAAGTTACGAACTATGTAATTCATTAAATAATCTATTTGTTAATTTCTTGTTAGTGCTTAAATTGTTATGCTTATAAGATGAAAGTCTTTTTCGTTTTTAAATTTCAAAAACGCGAGAAAAACAATGTAGAATTTGAGTTTTTTATCATGAATTAATCTAGAATTATGACGTTACATTGACGGCAATAGTATTGCGTAAGATACTAAAATGATAGCTTAAGTTAGTGATACTTAAAAAAAGGCCATCTTTATATTGAGAGGTACCGATGGGAGTGCTAATGGCTACTTTGGTCGTAAGGTTTTAGATGTCTTGTAAGTTGTAGTGTGATTAATGCAGTGCATATGGTCTTAAAATAATCAGTGTTGGAAGGAATTTCTTGTCAATTCATTGGATTCGACCATATATGAATTTTACAATAGGCCCTACATTAAAAACAAAGTCAAAGGATCGCTCATTTTGGCATTATCATTTTTACAATTGCAGCACATATAACACTCGATATCTAATTCATGTTCATTCTTATTTTAATTTTGTCTAACATTGACAGTAATTGATTCTTTTTGGTTTGATTAATTGCAGATCGTACCAAAGATTAATAACTTCTTCCAAAGGGCCGAATCAAGCGGCGAATCGGCTAAAACCGGAAAGGTAAGAAATCATAACTGAAGGTATATCGGCCGTCATTTTTAAAACCAAACATTCGTTCTTTCGTCATTATTCCCAAATCGTGTCGACATGATATAAGCTCTCCGTGCCCTATTTCATAAAAGACTATAGTTTATTTTAATCAGATAATAAACTTAATGGACACAATCTTCTTATACGAAAATGAAGAGTGGTTTTTTTTATCCTGTTTTTAAACAAGACCACTATACAAATATTGACAGCCCATGAGGGCAATGGTAAAAACTATTGCCCCCGAATTGTGACAATACTGTTTCCCGAGTCCGAAGGTCGGGGAAATAGAAGTGATATCTAAAAATTACAGAGGGGAAACAGTTTTTAATATTGCTAGAGTGAAAGAGCAGTCAATATTTGTTTTATATACCGATTTTGTATCGAGAGGGCAGTAGTGAAAATACTGATGAGATGCTTAAGTCAAGCCAATCGGTTAATAATATGAAATAAAAAGTAATCTTGATATTTGACTTTATAAACATGATAAAGATAATTCATTATAACTATGAAATAGAGCTTGAACTATTTATATTGAACTATACCAACTTAATAGATCACTCCCATTTATAAATAAGGTCATATGATTAGGGCCTACTGTAGACAGAGTGCACGTTTTACATTTTGACTGAAGTACTACCTAGGTTTGTAATATCCAAGGAACTTCCTTGGTAATATCAGAAATAAGTTTTGACATATCTGACTAGTGACATTTTAATATTTCATTTTCAGACTTCGGAGAAGAAGCCGAATTACGCACTCTTTTTGGCGACGGATGCCTTTAAAATTGGGAAGGTAATGCAGAATTATTGAATTCACATCAATCTAATGAAGAATGCACGGGATGTCATATCGCACTCGCAATGACATGATCATTTGCATTTGCATTGACCAGCAAACAAAATCGTTAACATTCTATGCAGCTCAGTTCATAGTACTACTACGACTGAATGTCACCAGTATTATCACATCTATTTGGTTTGAACTTCAAATCATGAAATAAAGTAAATCAACAGTACACTTGGTTTCATTATTTTATCCCACTGCATCCCACCCTAGAAACTTTCTGCAAGATCCCACCAACATCGCAGCGGTCGGAGTAGATGGCGCGTACGCCGCGGCGTCTTGCATAACCTCAATTCATTGCCATAGAAAATACGCGAAAGTTCAACGCTCAATTTTCCTTGGCGACCTTTTTTCTGGATCCCCTCCCCTACTCCTTTTTTTTTTCTTTAGACATGTTTGGGGATTATTTCTTGCAGAAAAAGGACAATACCAACGAAACCCCAGCTGACCCAAAACCGCGAAAACCCAGTAAGAGAGACACTCCAAAAAGCACCGTAAGTAGCATCTTTCTTTCATCATTGAAGATGTTCAAACCATGTATGTATTTGTATATAAAATAAAAGTGTATCATTTTTAATATATTTCTTTTATTTCTTCTACAAAAACATACATGATTTAAAAATCATAATCATGTATGTATTTGTTTAAGAAAAGTATATATATATAATAAAAGTGTAACATTTACCCTGAAAAGAATGGTTTGGAAAATAGAATCGGGTGGGTATACTCAAAAAAAAATGTGGCATTTGGTATGTATCCACCTAATCTTGTAAGAACTGATTTTTGCTCAAAAATAGGGTCTATGGAACTGATTTTCCTCAGAATTGAGGTCTAAAGAACTGCTTTTTCCCGTAAAATTACGACTGCATGTTGGAGCTAAAAATTAGGTTCAAAACTTTATAAGACACACTCTTGAGCTATTTTTGCTGAAAATTGGGGTCTTCGGAAGTGAAGTAATCTTGAAATGGGCATCTTGGGGAGCGGGATAGGAGGCTTGAAAAGGGGTATTGAGGGTCATATCCTTACCTTCCATCAATGTAAGTGACCCCCCCCCCCTTTTTTTCCGGGAATAGAATCCACTTTTTCAAAAAAGTGGCGGTCAGAAACACATCCAACATGCAAATTGCGTCCTAATTTTAAAAATGTATCCTTTTATGGATTAGATGAGTACTCATTAGAGTGGAAAGTAGTCGATGGAAATATTGCAATAGTTTTGTATAACTTCCTGTGTGACATTAAGAACCTCCTAGGATCCTCTCTTGATCACGATGTCCTGAAAGGATGACTTATGAGGCTAGGAACTATGAAGAGGGTTCTTTGAATAAACTTGATTCGTATTATCTGAAAAAATAATTTTCCATTTTTCGTTTTCTTGTCATTCTAGAAGCCTGATATGACAACAGACTGGCGAATCTTCCAGATTGGTTACACACCAGCAACTTTGGTAGTACCAGATACACCAGAGACCAAGTCTGATCCAAACGACGCAAACTCGCAGCAGGCTGAATCCTCGCTCGATGCTGACAATACATCCTTTGTCAGTGTCAAACTGGCGTGATTAATCACATATTTTTACGGGGGGGGGGGGGGGGATTTTTACATTTAGTCATGAAATGGTCAACTATTCATATTTTCCATTTACTGAACCTATGAAATTCATTTAATCAGAATTATTCAAATTTCACATTTATATAGGTAAATCATGAAATAGTAGATCCGAAATGGTTCTTCAAATAATTGTTTCATTCATTTGACAAATTGGTATTTTTCATTTATACAACACTTTTCATTATCATGTATTTGTTATTGACAAGTCATTTCCTAATAGTCCGTTTTGATGTTATCTATTTTTGTTCAAATCCGAAATTATTAAATCAAGTTTCATAACTTTGTATAAACTCTCTCAATCATATCAGAAAAATATATAGATAGATATTTCATATTTTAGAAACACACTTTTATTATCATCATGTATACAATTTCAAAAACACATAGATTTACAACCGATTTATATTTGTATATTTGCAGTAATAAAATATATATCATGTTAGAAACTGTTCATATAATGTGTTTTG
>JXSR01S024424.1:46100-69064 GCA_000969725.1 Ophiothrix spiculata
ATACATATGTGAGAAATGGGTAATAGCGCGGACGTAGCAGAATTAATCGCAAAAGTTACTTGCTGTGAATGGGACTCGAACCAACAACCTCCTGTTTAGATCTCAGGCGCGCTAACCATTTGCGCCACCACAACATGTGATGGGTTAATTTGAGTTTTAACATTACACAGTGTTGATTGCATCCTGCCGTCCATACTACGAGGCGATCAGACTATTTTTAATAGTGATACACAAGCAATCTGAAATATTATTATATAAACGAGAGAAATTAGAATTGCTTTTAACCTCATTGTGGATTACTATTACGTAGAACTAGTACCGTTCCCACAGATCGCCCCTCCCACGGACCCAGCAATGAGCCCAGCCAGCGCGCGAAGCGCGCTGGCTGGGCGAACTGCAGAGGGTAGTGGACAGCTCTGAGCAAGAGCTACTATTACGATGGCGAATCCCTCGCTAAAATAACATTTATTATACATGACGCGTACAACATCGCTACTTGAAAATGTTTTCATAATTGCAAATTGGAGACAAACTGCGGAGAAAAATAAAAGAAAAACGTATCAATTAATTTTAAATCAATTCCTATTATAATATATCTAAACTAAGCAAATAAAATGGTAAAATCTGTTTCAGAAATGGGCGTGTTGTTTACTACTTTTACGGCACATGCGCATACATTTCTCTCTCACGAACATTTTAAAATTGGCAAATAAAATGTTTTTAAAGTTATTCTGAGTAGAGTTGATAGGCCAACTCCAACTGACATGATATTTGAATAATTGTATAAGTACTATCAGTGCATATTAATCATTTTTGAAAGTATATTCGTGAAATCACATGTAATACTAAGGGAATTTGCGAAAAATAAAAAAATAATATGCAAATTAAATTCCCCCCCCCATGCATTGGAGCGACGTTAAACAGTAAAAGCAATTTATATATCATTCAAAATAATCAATGGAATTTGGTTTCAAGGAATACAAAAGACACCTTTTGTGAACAAATATAGTCATTCACAGGTTTGATATTCCGAATGGTACGATTAATGAATGAGGCCGAAAATGTTGGCAATTGTACTTCGAAATATTTTGGTATTTTTGCAGCCATTTTAGACCTTATTATGGGAGTTATTTTGAATTTAAGATATGTAACAACATGATTCATGGATAAGTACGTCTGCTGTTATGCCCCAAAGCCCATTTCTTCTATTGTCTCGAATGTTTTATATTTTATGCCTTTCTCAAGTCACTTTGACTTATTTTTTTTAAAGAGAAAATAGTATTGTGACAGCCGTTTTATACATCACCTTATGCCCTTTTTTAAATTTAAAACATAACTACAATATCAATTGAGGAGAAATGTTTCTGTTGATTCAGAGACATTTAATGTATATAACATGTTTTATGTTTTTAAGGGTACGAGGAATCCACATACTCAGGAAAATGTGAATCCTAACTATTTTTCAATCATGACAAGATAAATAGTCTCCACTGCCTTTGCGGGGACTCGAACCATGGATTATGGCGGGGGTTAGTCATGCATTACGAAGCGAGAGATCTACCGCTGAGCTGAGCTATCAAGGCAGCGTTGAGATGGTGAACTAAAATCTAAAACATAAACATTAGAATGCCGTATTTTCCTTTTGTTTACATAAAAATTGCAATTTTTGCCTCATTGGAATGCTCAATTTGTAAGTAAATTATGCGAATGCGTATATGAGACAAAATGTAGATAATGTAGATACTAAAATCAGGCTATTCATAGCTCTAACAGGGCGAACTCAGAGTCATAATTCACGCCCGGTTTTTCGGGCAAAACAACGCGGGTTTGATACATTATCATTCAAAATCAACACAACACATTTATAAAATATTATTTGTAATTCAATAAAAAGTATCAAGCCTACAATCTGTCAAAATTTGAAAACAGGCGAATCGTTCGAACATCATAACATTTTAAGGTTTCGGCGAAAAAGGTAGTTTATTGACGTAATTTTGACCTTGATAATGGACGTGAAATCACTACTAAAGTCTCATGTATAAACAAGAGACTCTATTACATATGTACGCCAAAATTGTATTATTCTGATATGTGTAAGTAGGTAAAAAGTTGCAGTAAAGATGCCGTTGGCAAAAATGGCACCCATTTAGGGACTGTAGCCTTAATGCCATTTTAATGTAGGGGGAGACGCGTAAACTAAACGTTATCCGTTATCTGAACAACATCTCTGAACACTAATATCGGATCTACATGTGTGAGAAGACGGTACAGTTGATCAGATCACGGTCCGTATTTTAGCCACCATTCCAAGTGCCGAAACAGAATCATGACTATGACAATCAATCAATAGGATATTGAACCAAATCATCTCGCAAGACGGGTCAATTCGTTATAAGTGAGCTGTAGCAGTAGCCGTTAATTGGGGTGATTATAGATTGAGACAGATAAGGATCAATATTAGAGATATTTATACAACATTATTACTAAATTATTATTAAAAACAAAGCGATTTTGAACCTGTTGACAGACTGTTTAAAATTTAATTAACTTAAAACCAAAACATTTCATAACTGCCAATTATTAATTGAAAGATTAAAAACGGGCCTATTATATTAAAAGTTGCAAAATTAGAAAAAAACTATTTTGATCAGGTTGAAAGTCTCTATAAAACTTTAAACAACTTGAACAGAACTACATATTGCAAATTATTAGTTAAAAGTTTCAAAAACGGACTTTATGCTAAAAGTTGCAAATAGAAAAACGATTTTGATCATGTTGTCAGGCTCTATAATTTAAAACTTAATAAACTTAAAAACAAAATGTAACATATCACTAATTATTAATTGGAAGTTTCAAAAACGGCTCTTCATATTGAAATATTAAAATAAAAACAATAAACTGATTTTGAACAAGTGGACTGACATTTCAAAACCTAATAAACTGGAAAACGAAACAAAACATAATGTAACGTGAAAACGGCAAATACGTTGTGTTTGTAAGAATCATTTACTTTTTAAATATGAACTTCAAGACAAAAATGAATTGATAAATGACAATATATATATACACAAAAAACTTCTTCTACATCATTCGGAATTTCTGTCAAGCAAAAACACAGTCTTCTAACTCTTCTTAAGTTTTTATTACAAACTATAATGTCATGGTTTTTATAATACCCAGAGACCATGACTATGTTTGCATTTTTTTTCAAAATATTTGAGACAAAAATGTGTAGGCCTGCATTTAAGCGGCAGTTTTCCTGTAATTTGAAAAACAATAATCACCGATTTTTAAAAACTGGATGTGCTATAACTTATAAGTAAAGAACTTTCTGTGAACTAATGTTCCTAATAATTTGTATAACCGTTTTATTTTTCAATTTATGTCATTGATTAAGTCAAAATAGGCCTACAAGAATAGACCTACAAGTCATTTTGCTATTTTTATTTAAAAAGTTCGATATCCTAATTAATATATTTTTATTCAAAATAAATATATCATTCACTTCATTTTGTTTTTTGTTTTGCTAACAACTTGACCGTTAATCATATCACATTATATGACTTATGTTTTTTTTTTTTCCAATGAGAGGGAGAAAAAATGTTACTTTGATACGTGCCTATGAAATGAATGAGGTTCTATAATTCAAGAAGTTAACGGCTGGGTGTCTCGATGGTATATCTTACGAGCGGTCAACCTACTTGCATACACCAGTAAAATGCGGGGAAGAATCACTTCAGTGTTACCGCTAGGTCACCCATCACCCGACACTTAAAACATGTCTTCATTTAAGTGTGTTACAAAAGTCAATGCAAAAACGTCGTTAAGTGTATTTTTTATTGAAAATTAAATACAACAAGTTGCTTTTTCTAGGTAATATTTGGTATTTGGGGGGCCATTTAAAAACGGTCCAGGAAACAGTTTTTTGTTTTTTTGGCAACATTATTTTTTCTATTCTATATGATCCTCTGAAGGTAGCTATAAAAGTGGCTTACTTTCTTCATGAAATGCTCGGGATTTTTCCCCCGCTACATCTTGCTCTTACACCTTTATGGTAGTCATTTTGTAAAATGGTTTTAAAGCGCCCTCATATATGACAATATGTGAACATGGTACATTTGCATGTACTTTGTAAGTTTGGACATAATATTAATACTTTGACAAGCAAATGTTATTTTTAATACGGTATTCACTTTGGTATATCTCTTTATGACTAATAATATGGTAAATTTGGCGGCCATTTTGAAAACAGACTCAAAGCGCCCTCCTACGATTCTAGAATTTTGGCAACATTACTTTTGATATTCCTTTGGGCCCACTTAAGATGTGTAGACAGGGGTATCGCTTTCTTCAGGAAATGCTCACGGCATTTAGTCTTGCTTCATAACTAATACTTCCAATTGGATGCTTGTACAAGTTTTCATAAAATGCATCAGTGTCACAACATATCCAAAATGCAAAATTTTGATGAGTTCTGGTAATTGTGGTATGTTTCATACATTTTATGACAACCTGAACAAATTTCCCATTGGAAGCAAGATATGGGGGGAAGTTCCTGATACCTTGTTTTATACCTGCCTACCTTGTGGTCATCTCCAGACAATGTCTTTCGAAACTTGATGGATTTACGTGCATTTCTGATAGCATTGCGTATTATTGCCAGTTGTTCTGGATCTCCTTCTATTATATAGAATATCTGCTTGTGAATCTGTAATGGTAAAAACGTTTTCAGAATATGAATACATGAGGGGGTGGGTGTTTGATTTTGTTTGAAGCGAATTGAAGACTGATGTGTGGGTCTCACCAAACTTTTCAAATATTACTCTTATCTTTTCAGCATTGTTTGTGCTCATTTACAAGAGAAGTAATTATGTTAAAATGCCTTATTTAAGGATATAACACAGTGATTTGAAACAGAGTCTGAACCAACAATTTCCTTTTATAAACTTAGCATTGTACTTTTGTCAAATATATGTCAACAATTATTTTGGATCAATTTTGGGCCTATTTTGGCAATATTTCAAAAGTCAAAAATAATAAAAAAAATAGAAATATGTATTACTTATTTACATAAGTTGTGTGTGCTAAATTCGTATCTACTGTCTCCAAAAATTATGTTGACCCAGAAAATGGCGGATTAGTAAAATGCTCGCCAGAATACTATATTTTCAATATAATAGCTTTAAAACAACATTGCAAATTGCTGCTACAGCTATAACAATTACATTTGATTTTAAATCATTAGATCATATGGATGTTTAAAATTCAGAATGGCCAACAAAATACTGCAAAAGTAGCATATTTTCACTAACAAAAACTGTATTTGAGGCTATGTCTATAACATTATAAATAGTATGCAGTATGCAGAAAATATCATTGAGAGCTACTATTAAATCACTTGTCCCCAAATTATAAGGTCAATATGTTTACAATTTCAAATTAGCCTCCTATCGAAATCGAAAATGGCTGCCAAAATAAGTTTAATGTGCAAATTTGAGTTAATACTTGAAATAATCAATAGAAAATATCTTTGAGGGCTACACAAGGTACATTTCTCCCCTAAATTAATATAATGTTTAGAATACAAAATAGCACCCAAATTGAAGCCAAAATACGGTTTTACGCGAAAAAACAACATATTAACCCTTGTTATACGGAGCGATTTTAAAAAAATTACATATTATACTGAGGGGGGGTTGTTGCAACCCCCCCTAAATGTTTTAAAGCGAGTCCCCCTGACCCCCGTATGTGGTACCAATAGATAGGTATTAGTCCTCTCTTTTAATTGATACCAAAATCAAGGTAATCCGTAAATGTATGACGTCACTGTGACGTCATAATTACCAAAATCTGAAAAACCGGCATTTGTACTGAAAATATAGGCAAAAATCAAAATTTTCTAAAAAAATCGTAGGAATATCCGATTTTCATGCGGTTTTTTGCTACATATTGTAGAAAATTACTAGGTTTACCTAAATACCAAGTTTGGAAAGGATATCTGCTATATAAATGACTAAAAAGTACATTTTTAGAATCAACGAATTACAACAACCCCTGACCTCCGAACTTTGAACAGACACGGTTTTCCCCCTGACGGTGGTAGGGTCGACATTTTTTCGCTAAAATAAGCGGGAAAAAGGATGAACTTAAGGTACATCAAGTTGCGCGCGAGGATGTTTTAGCAACATAAAAAAATTCGGTAGGGATTGATGAACCAGTAAAGATTGATTTTATTGATTTTTTATCGATTTTATTGATTTTTATCGACTTTATTGATTTTCAATGATTTTATTGATTTCTACCTATTTCGGGTCGTTTTTATGACGGTTTATGCGTTTTGAGCCTAATTTACGTAAGTTTAACTGGTTTTGGGGTATTATAAGCCGTATTTGAGTCAATTTATCTCAGTTTGGGGACACTTTTGGGGATATTTGAATAAAACTTATTATGTGTTGCTAGATGTTTGTACTTTTTATGGTAAAAATATGCCAGACATGATAGAGTTTGGGCGAAATTTGAGGTATGTTTAGCAAACTTTGGGTAAATTGAATAAAATATTTTGAGATATTTTGGGCAACATGTTTGGTTTTAATAAATTTTGGGTGTATTTTGGGTTAGGTAGGTGAAAAATGAGTAAAATAGAGTATAATTTAGTAATGGCTTCGAGGTAATTCGAACACGCAACCTTCTGATCTGGAGTCAGACGCGCTGCCATTGCGCCACGAAACCTTTACGCCCGTTTTTTAAGATAAAAGTAAAGGAAATCCCCAAACGTAGATTCGAACCACGAACCTTTCGAACTACAGTCGAACGAACGCTCTACCGATTATGCTATTTGGGGGGCGACAAAATAAATAAGCAACCAGCACGACAAAAATACTTTTTCTCGGGGTAGATTTTATTGATTCTCACAAGAACCGGACGGATGCGCCACGACGATATACGCGGATATTTCAGAGAGACAGGAATCCGAAAAAAGTCGATTTGAGTCGAAAAGAGCCAAAAAAGAGTAAAAAGGAGCAAAAAGGATCAAATAAAGAGTAAAAAGGAGCAAAAAGAGCAGAAAAGGAGTAAAAAAGGAGCAGCAAAGGAGTAAAAAGAGCAAATAAAGAGTTAAAAGGAGTAAGAAGAGCAGAAAAGGAGTAAAAAAGAGCCAATAGAGAGTAAAGAGGGGCAAAAAGGAGCAAATAAAGAGTAAAAAGAAGCAAAAAGAGCAGAAAAGGAGTAACAAAAGAGCAGAAAAGAGCAAATAAAGAGTAAAAAGGAGCAAGGAGCATTTTTTGAGGAGTAAGGAGCAAGTTAAAAGGAGCAAAAAAGAGCAAGGAGCAGGGAGGAAACTGTTGGGAGCAAGGAGCAAGCATTGAGGAGTAAGGAGTAAAAGTAATAAATACCGTACATGCATCGATATTTTCTCATTTTAACCTTGGCGGTTGACGAATAAACAAGAGCAGTAAAACATATCCTCCAGTATGCCTCGTCACGCGTGTTCCCAGTGCGACAAGAGTTTTAATAGACGCTTCAATTTACAGAGACATTTGAAAAATATCCACAGCACCATGGACGTCAGCAATGAGCGAGACGATGACGACGAAAGTATCGATGATCCCGAAACCGAAGAGGAAGAAATGGATCGACAGAGTAACGCGGAAGAGATGGAGGATGAGGAGGACGACGACGATGACGACGACGAAAGTAAAAAGGTTGATGAACTTCAAGTTGTGAATGCCAATCCGGCTTACCAATCCTGGCTCAAGGCCGCTATGATCGCCATGGAGGATTCGAGAAAAGAAAAAATCAAAAAATACGTCAGAGAGGGCATGGATGAAGAGGAAGTCAGGGAAAAGGCCCACGAAAAAGTTTTGTGGAAAGTCAAGGATCTCTTCAACGACAGGTACGCCGATCATATGTGGTGTGAAAAACACCTAGACGGCATCTCGTATTTGCATCCGCAGGACTTAATTTATAATGAAATCCTGGAGAAAATAAATGGGGGCAAGAAGAAAATGGACCTCGATCGAAAAGCCATCAAGAGAATCGTGGCTAAACACCTGCACAACTTAGATGATCTATTCACGTACGAAGAGCCCGAAGAAGGGCAAAGTGATAGCGAATCCAATCGGAGTCGGATGAGGAAGCTGAGAGCGATAGTATCGAGGAAGAGGAGGAAGACAGTTCAGTGGCGTCACCACGGGGGTTGGGGGTGGGGGGTTAGGGGGGGTGGCATGGGGGGCATTTGCACACACACACCCCCAAATGTTTTTGCCCCCCCCCCCGAAAAAACTTCAGAAGCTTTCAGGCGCAAATTTTTCTCAATTACCCCTTTTTATTGATTATTTTGACATAAAATGTAAAAATTTTGCGCGCTGCGCTTGTATTCAACCATTAATATCATCATTTTAGTAGAAAATAGGCGTTTCTAAGCCAAAATAAACAAATTTATCCGAAAAAATATGCGTTTTTAGTCTACAAATGTTTGCGCGCAACGCGCGCGTTTATTTTTTTTACTTTTTTTTTGCCCCCCAGAAATTTGTCTTGCCCCCCGTTTGCCCACACAGAAATGAGATGCTGGTACCGCCACTGGAGGAAGATGAGGAAGAGGAAGATTAGGAAGAGGAAGAGGAGGAGGGAGAGGAGGAGGACGAGGAGGGAGATAGAGAGGGAGAGGATGATGAGGAAGAAGATTATATCAATAACCCAGCCTATCAACAATGGTTAGAAGAGACTATGAACGACACCGAGGAATATAGAAATGGAAAAAATACGAAAAATACGTCAGCGAAGGTATTGCTGAGGCGGAAGCTAAGAAGAAGGCTCACGAGAGGTCTACCTGGAAAGTTAAGAAGCGTTTTGTCGACCTGTACGTCGATTTCTGTGGTGTCAAATACACCTAGACGATGTCGAAGAGCACGATGATATCTCGACCGATCTGAAGAAAGTAGACGATGGGCCATCAAGAGGATCGTGGCCAAACATATCCGTAAAATTGACAGTTTATTCATCTACGAAGCGGATGAAGAGGGTGAGGATGGCGTCGATGAGGAGGAAAAGGTGGAGGAGAACCAAACCGAGAATCCCGTTGTGCCGTATGGACATTCTCCTCGAGTGTTGGTCCCGTTGCGCCGTCCCAACACCCTTCTCTAGGGTTTTTATAGAAACCGTCCGGTTCTTGTGAGAATCAATAAAATCTACCCAGAGAAAAAGTATTTTTGTCGTGCTGGTTGCTTATTTATTTTGTCGCCCCCCCCCCCCCCAAAAAAAAAATAGCTTAATCGGTAGAGCGTTCGACTGTAGTTCGAAAGGTTCGTGGTTCGAATCCACGTTTAGGGATTTCCTTTACTTTTATCTTAAAAAAGGTTTCGTGGCGCAATGGCAGCACGTCTGACTCCAGATCAGAAGGTTGCGTGTTCGAATCACGTCGAAGCCATTACTAAATTATACTCTATTTTACTCATTTTTCACCTACATTAACCAAAAATACCCAAAACAATTCATAAAAACCAAACATTTATCCAAAATAACTCATATTTTATTCAATTTACCCAAAGTTTACCTCAAATTACCTCAAATTTTGCAGAAATTAAATATTTTGCCCAAAATATATCATGTCTGGCCTATTTTTACCATAAAAAGTACAAAAATCTAGCAACACATAATCAGTTTTATTCAAATATTCCCCAAAGTGTCCCCAAACTGAGATAAATTAACTCAAATACGGCTTAAAATACCCCAAAACCAGTTAAACTAACGTAAATTAGGCTCAAAACGCATAAAAATGTCATAAAAACGACCTAAAATAGGTAAAAATCCATAAAAATCAATAAAATCACTGAAAATCAATACAATCGATAAAAATCAATAAAATCGATAAAAAATCAATAAAATCAATACTGTACTTCACCTTGACCGTCAACGTTTAACTTGACTTTGTTTCATTCAAATTTGAATTTTCCCGCCATCCGCCCGCAATTTTGAATTTCCGCAATCTTGGATCAAAAGTTCGTTGACCTCATTTAAGCTCGCCCTTACTACTTCGAAAGCTCTCAATTTTAGCTTTCAGTACTTAGTTATATCTAGGGAAAATAAATAGATAGTTTTGATGGTTACAACAGACACAATTCTTCCAAAATGTTTTTGGTGTTTCTTTGGATTATGTTTAACCGTTATTTGCCCATAAAAGTGCATTTTTGTGGCCATTGTGGATCTCATTACGGGCGCTATTTTGGATTATTAATATATTTACAATCTAGGAATTGTGTCTTCTGTAACCTTCAAAGCCATTTTCTATTGATTATTTTTTTTATTAGATCATAAGTCATGAATTGGTCAAAAAAAGTGTAACATACCACTGAATGAGAAAAACGTTACAGATTTGAATACTTCTCAACACAGGATTAAACATTTCAAGACCATTAAAATATATATTTTTACAAAGCTCATATTCCAAGGATACCAAACAAATGATACTGATATTATACAGGGTGTAACCTGCAAAATATGTGTTGATTTTACTCTCTTCATACACCTCTTTTATTCTAAACAGCTACCAACATAAAGCAAAATAGGTATGGACTTATATTTATAAAACATAGGGGCTCTCAATTAGAAAATCGACATGTTCACTAAATGTCCATACGGTGAAATAGGGTGGTTGAAACTATATACATTTCAAAAGGATTCTATCATGTGTATGGCTGCATATTATATTTGATGATTTCCTTATATGTCTGAGTAATTATGGTTAAATGGTTAGAGCAATTTTAGAAGTAATACAATGCTTGAAACACAATTAAAGCAATACTATAAGATTTTGATCAAAAATGGTTTAAAGTAAAACCAGCATAAAGTGGAGGAACGTGACTATCTAACGATGTTTTCAAGTGTATTTTTTTGAAAAAAATATTTTACCACCAAAAAATGGATAAAAAGCACATGCATGGTTTCCTATAATACTAATACATGTGGAATTAAATTCGAGATCGATCCCGAATTTAATTCAACAAATGCCCATAACAGAAAAAGTAAGCATATTTGAGCATAATCGTTTGGAGGGTATTCATATCTATCAAAAACAAACCAAATAAGCCAAAAAAATCAAAAGTCATGGGTGACAGGGGGCGCTTCATTTTTAACACTTTATAGTATTGCTTTAACACTCAAGTTCTAATAACTATAACCATTTTGTTGCATATTTGGTATACAGTTCGTCAGTTCAAATGTTCTGTCCGTGCATAACAATGCATTTTGTAATCCGTAGTAAAATATTTAGTTAACCCATTACTTATTCTATTCACTGGAGTCAATCAGTATAGATAATCCCCACTTAAGAAATTGCAATCCTTGACAGTCCTTTTGTGTTTACACGAAATAAAGTAGAACTAAAAATCTCTAGGCGTTCTGCTTTTCGTCGAAGACAGTAGCCTATCCTATACTTTGATTGACAGGCCTCTTTTGTGCGGTAAAATTAATTCGATACTTCTATTGTCATTTACGATTTAGTTAACAAAATCCTTTGTCCTTTAATGAGATAACGGACAGAACATTTGAACTAGCTAAGTTTGTCAGTTCAATTCCGTAGTTAACGTTTTTGTCAACAAATTGTTGGTTGAGAACAATTAAAAAAGCAGGCTTTTAGTTGGAGTTTTAGTTAACAAATTCTACTCAACAAATTTGTTAGGGAAACAATTGAAAACGTATTAACCGTACTAAAATATTTCCGCACGACAGGCAACGACCATTGATTCACCATTGACAAGATGTAATCATTCGTAATCCGTCGTAAATATTTTCTTTTGGTAGAGATGAAGTATGTGTGAAATAAACACCTAATTCCAAACAAGGATCTTGTTATAAACTTACATCGATTGAAACGAATTTAACAAAATCATAGGGTCAATTTATATCAATGAAATCAATTTATTCCCTCAAACCAAATCTGCAGGGTGTGGATGTCAAAAGCGCGCGTGTACATGTGCAACTAAGCAGTGATTGCGAAAATGCATTGCGTGTACATGGTGAAGTAGTTCTTTTGAGCTACCTAATATTTTGTGCAACAAGTCATTGTTATCTTTTAATCTGATATATAATTCCAATGCATTCTTTTATAATAACGGAGGCCTGATGATGAAAAATCAGTACACACACTTGTATTTTGTTTGATGTCAAATGTTTGGTGGTGTATCCGTTATTGATTAGAGGATGAATTGCGAAATTAATGTAATCACAATGACTGACTTCTTGCACAACGTATTTTGTACCTCAGAAAGAACCAGAGTGGAAAGTATAAACTGACCAAGTCAAATAATATTTTACGTGGTTGATATTTTCAACGATTTTACAATTTAGTTAACGCCTAGACTTTTTTCTTTTTGTGAACGAAATGTGCCGTTAAATTGCACTTCTGTGAACATTTTCTATCGTAAAATGACCGCGATTCTATTGTTCTTCTTTATCCGATTACAAAAAACTGAATTTCATGGTCGGTAGCGTTACAAATTGTAATCACTTGTAATGGGTTAACAAAATTGTCAGTTCGCTACTTACAAATCTTTCGTAAATATGAATAGACTTCACAGTAGGATTACATGGACTGGTAGACGCAATGAAAAGGAATTACAATTTACACATATGCTAATTCAACAAAAATTAGGAACAATTTTGTTAACTATTTTGTTGACTGTCGTCAACTCGATATTTGAACTGACAAAGTGTGATCAAACATGCATTATCTCATTAATTAATCTAATCCAATATAATTTGGTTTATTTGTTACTATTAATCTGTGTAATTGTGGTATTACGCATCAATAACGATTCATTATTGTTATTCATCAACGTTTCATCAACTTGTCATGAACATTTTTACCTGTGAACATTGGTGAAACTAGTTGTGAAAATACCATGAAAATGAAAAGGGTTATTCTCGTCAAATTATATTAAATATATCCCCTACCATTAATTTTTGGCATGAAGAGATATACATGTTTTCAGTAAGAAGTGTGCGAAAAAATATTCTTGTAGGATTTCAACTTTTGGCTTTCGAAAGATTGTTTATTTTTCACAATTATGTGTACAACTCAATGGCCTTTTCCGCCACCACCCCCCTGTTGACTCGCCTCACATTTCGAACAATAGATCTCATAATATGTCTTTAATTGTCTTGGCGGTTTTTGCATTTAAGGATATATGCCCTAAAGTTTTTGACAAGAAAAATATGTTTTTAATACGATGACTATTTGACAAAGTGGAAAAAGTCACGTAAAATATGTTTTTTTTTAACTCATTTATGAATCGTATAAACATAACAAGTCTGATTTGTTTGCAAACATTATGTCTATGCAACAGTATCAAATACCTCTGCTGTTATCCTAGGTGTATTTTAATAGGGAGGGTATGTTTTGAGTGAGTTAAAAATGGGCAAGTTTGGAGATGGTGAGTAAAAATGGTGAGTAACCCCATGAAGTCACCAGTTACAGAAACACTGTCCCGATGACGAGTTACAGAAACACAATTGAGTCTTGCATGAAAGTTACGGGATCACCGTTAAGTCCTTACAAAAAATACTTTTGGTATGTGAAAACAACTCTGTGATAATATCAATATCAATTTTACCCATTTTATTTGTTTATCTTTAGATTCATGTGACTTAAAAAATGAATAAACCTGTGCATGTTTAAGTGAGGTGTTATATTTGATTATAGTTAATAGCGTCTTGTTCACCCCCTTAATGATGAATTATAGCCGATTGCCCCCAAACGTAAAACAAAGAGACCTCAGGCATCTAAGTAATTGTTTTACATTATTTGCGGTTATATTTACCACTTAAGATGAGTTGGGTAAGCCGTCAGAGTCTGTGGGTAAGGGACTACCCCCATCATAGAAAATTCACCATTTTTTAAAAAACATATCTGCATGCTATGAAGCTTAAACTTACAGAACATGTTAGAATTACCATTATATTTATCTATTACCAAAAAACACGATGAAAATCCGATATTAAGAACTTAACTATAAGATGCCTTAATTACGCAATGCCTTGGCCGATTTTCATGATTTTTGTATCAATGGGAAGAAGAGAGCCTACCCTATACTATAGTATAAAAAAACAAAACTCAAGTCAATTTCATTTTCACAGTGCGAGTGGTTACCACCCCAACCCCTCGGCTTAGATGAAGAAAACAATTCGTGTAGGGTAACTTGTCATTTTAACTCTCTTCACTTTTTAATTTCCCCATATTTTTACTCGCTGCGTGAATTTTATAATATAATCAGGCAGTTGAGTTCAGATGCAATCTGTCATTCAATCTATCATCTCAATAATAAAATCTATCTAATATTTTGGATAAATTGAGATTTTAGAATATATCAGCTCTTTGACCCTCGTCTACCCAGGCTATTTTTTGTAACTCGTCTACCAAAGGGGGGGGGGGGTTGTTGTTGCAACCCCCTCCCCTAAATTTTTGGAACGGAACCCCCTATGAACTTGGTATAGGTATGGTCCTCCCCTATCCAATGATACCAAGATCACAAAAATCGGCCAAGTAATTATGACGTCATAAAGCTCGTTTGGATCGGAAAATCGAGATTTTGGCAAAAGTGGCCACCTAAATCAACATTTTGCTATAAAAGTTCTAAATGACCGATTTTCATCGGGTTTTTTGCTAATAAAGAAGGGAAATGATAATTCTAACATGCCCTGCAAGTTTCAGCTTCATAGTATGCATATATTTTTCAAAATGGCGACTTAAAATGTTCCGGGGCTTCACCAACCCCCTACAACCCCATCTTAGTTGGTACCCCCTATTTTGTTCCATCAAAATGACCGCAAAGGATGTAAAAGAGCTTACCCAAATGCTTGGGATCGGTTGCTTTTACGTTTTTATGCAGCGGGGAAAAACCTTAGGGGTGTTGCAACAATTCCCCTCCCCCCGGGTAGACGAGGGTTAAATTAAGGGACACCTGCTGTGAGTAATAAAAAAAAATATGGCTCTACAAAGGCAAAAGAACAATTGCATAACTCGAAGTCTGCGAATTATTTAGAATAAAATGTAAACATAGCCATTATTTTTGCTTTGTACACAGTCAAATGAAAAAAAGTGAATGGTCACTTTTTCTTGGTGTGAATTTTGTTTCACTTGAAAAGAGACAACGGAAATCGCAGATGTAAGTACAAAATATATCATTACATGTTCGTCTATGGTATTTAAAAAAGAGCTTATTTTCGGACATGTTACTTGTAAGGAACATGTTTAAAAAATAGTTGGCAAATTTCCACAACGGAAAATTGACGCACTCTGACCATCATTATCAATGTCCTTCCGGATTTTTAATGGTACCATGAATTATCAAAAACATACATAATTTCATTATCAATCTTAGATATTTAACTTGCCAAAATTTTAATGAAATCGGATTATTCAAAGTGCTTGAAATTATGAGGTTTCGGCAAAAAAACTTTTTCGAAGTAGTCTATTGACGCAATTTTAAACTTGATCATGGGCGTGAAATCATTAGCAAAGGTTCATGTATAAACGAGAAATTCTATTCCATATACACGCCAAATATTGTGATGATCAGACATGTGTCAGTAGGCCAAAACTTGCACTAAAAATGGCGTTCAGCCAAGCGAGACGAAAAAAGGACCGTAGCCTTAAAAGGCTATTAAATTGCCCATAATGATACCAAACGTGTTGCAGTAGGTATCAAATTTCTTGAACAAAAATACATTGAACTACGAAGAGAGAGTTTTTATGTTACATCTCCCCCGTATTGGCAGGACCAATTCATGACTTATGATTATTACTGTTGTAAAGTTATATAATCAAATTTATGCATTTTGACAGACATTTTTGATCTTTTTATGTGCGCCATTTTTGGATTTTTAAAACTTTAACAACTTAATTAGAGACAAAAACACCTGTTGTAACTATCGAAATCATTTTCTATCATTTTTGTTTAACATTAAATGTTTTTTGATGCTGTTACAAGGTTACGTTTATCCATCATGAGCATAAAATGTATTTTGGTCGCAACAGGCACTATTTTTTATTTTAAACATATTTACCACCAACCTAATTTAAAGACAAATGAGTTTGTTGTAACTCTAAAGTCATTTCCATTAAAAATCCAAAAATTGAAACTTTTTTCAGACGTAAACTACTTTATGACGTAATAATTACGTAACATCTTCCCGGATTTTCATAATTTTTATATCAACGAAAAGAAGAGCTTCGACACTACAATGGTATAAACAACCTTATTTTTAGTATGTCAATTTCAAGTTCATATGGGGGTGGACTACGGTTAAAATTACATCAAACGAACATGCTTACAATTTGTTGAATTTTGAAAAAAATTCGCTTCTGACATAGGTATCTATCTTTGTTGATAACTTTTTCATTTCCCTTCATTTTTCCTCTTTATATTAGGATGTATTGTATGTTTGTATGAACATTGAAATAAACTATGATCTAGAAACTACTATTTGTTTTGATAAACGTAATCAATACCCCAAATCGACACAAATCTGATGCAGACAGTCCAAAGCTGAGACTACTCAGCACTATGATTCGTCCGATATCAAAATATCTCTGATAGTAAGGCTATCTATACGGAGAGCAGATCCAGATCATAGCGGATTTCTGAGATCCAAATCGGAGATCCATATCTCGTTAGACCACTTTATGAAAGCTAACGCCCGTGTAGCCACAGTCTATATGAAAAGCGGCTTACGGAGATGCGCAATGATTCACTGCTTATCTTAAACCTGGAGGTAGCTAGTCTTTGTCAAAGATTGGATTTTTGAACATTAATATTGAATGCCTAAGGCACGAGACTAAGCGAGCCTTTCGCCAGAGGCCAGGGATTTGCGAGCGCCGAAGGCTTAAGCAAACTGTGGGTAGTGTGAATTGCAAGTTAGTGATTTGGTGGTGTGTTTCCAATAATAAACTGGTCTGTGACACAGACTAGGAGGTAGCATGCTATGAGAAAGAAAGTTTTCTAACCCTCAGGTATTTCTTTCAAAATGTTGATCATCATTTTACCTCATTGTGAATGACACTAGCAAGTCCATAGAGATCTGCCAATCTTTCTGGTCTTGAACCAAGCTCTTTAGTTTCTAAGTCTATGATATTCTTCACTAAGGTTAGGGCTTCTTCGTATTGTCCTGCCTGCTTACTGAAAGAAAATAGTAGAAAAACAACATAACCTTATTTTTAATAACCTGTGGTTAAATTAGTAAATTCTTGACATTTTACTTGCTTGCTAACCTAGATCTCCTATCTTAAGAAATATTGATACAAAATCAGGCACTCGTGGGTTTTTTGTGCCAGCTATCACAGAGTCATTTATTGCTTCCAATGTTTACACGGATCAAAAATTACGACTTGAAAAAATACTACGGTGTTCCATCAGTGACACAGTATACCACAACTTGTATATCTCATAATCACATGGTGACCATACTTAAAGGTCTACTGTGAAATGTGTAAAAATTGACGTCAAACACAAATCAGTTATGTTTTCAACTTCGCTCAGACAGTCAGGGAAAAAGTCTTCTTTTTGTTGCAATCAACCGTTTACAGGAATAGCAATGATTACAAAGGATGTTCTAGTCGATTTTTGTTTGACATTTACTCCCTTCCCGTCCCCTCCATCCCTGTTTCAATGTTGGAGAGAATGATGGCATTGTCTTTGGATTACCTTTGAGCGTCGGAAACTTGAAAAAATATTGAGATGTACAGCAACACGCACTAACAACTCTTTCCTTGATTGTAGGCAGTGGCGTGCCCAAAGGGGGGCCGGGGGGGCACGTGCCCCCCCCCCCCCCCCACTTTGGTGAGTCAGTCGGGGAAAAGGCCCATTCGGGCATCTTGGCACAACAAAGATAGAAAAGAAAGGGGAGTAGAGAAAAAAATCAAAAGAAAAGAGAAAAAATAGTTTTAAATGTTTTGAAAATCATTGAAAAACTTGAATTTCCCTTAGTTTTTGATCATTTAAATGTAAAAATGCGAAAAATTTTGCACGAACTTTCATGTATTATCAATATTCAGTCGAAATGTGCCAATTTTTAGCTGAATTGACAAAATTTTTCGCGCGCTACGCGCGCATTTTCAAAGTTACATAATTTTGCCTCCGGTCATTCGGGGGAAACTGATGATTGTGCCCCCCCACTCAAAAAATCCTGGGCACGCCACTGATTGTAGGTGTATATTAAATATGTCATTCTGCAACCGTCCTCTGATTGCGCTGCGAAAATATTGTTATTTTAAATTCAGGAACTGTAGTACATGGTGTCCAAAAATTAACTGCACATTATTTTTTTAAATGTTAATCTAAACCAAGATTTGGCGAAACTGTTTAGTTTTATACTGAAAGCAGATTAGGAAGAATATATTTTCAAAAGTTAACCAGAAATAATAAATATTAGGCATCTCAGTCTTGAAAAAGGGAAGAATTGTAAATTCTTCAGTGACTGTAAGTTTGATACATTTGTTTTGCTGTAAAACTGTTGTGCGCCACTTAAGGGTACGAGGAATCCACATGCCCCGGAAAATGTGAATCCTAACTATTTTTTAATCATGAAAAGATAAATAGTTTCCACTGCCTTTGCGGGGACTCGAACCATGGATTATGGTGGGGGTTAGTCATGCATTACGAAGCGAGAGATCTACCGCTGAGCTATCAAGGCAGCGTTGAGATGGTGAACTAAAATCTAAAACATAAACATTAGAATGCCGTATTTTTCTTTTGTTTACATAAAAATTGCAATTTTTGCCTCATTGGAATGCTCAATTTGTAAGTAAATTATGCGAATGCGTATATCAGACAAAATGTAGATAATGTAGGTACTAAAATCAGGCTATTCACAGCTAAACAGGGCGAACTCAGAGTCATAATTCACGCCCGATTTTTCGGGCAAAACAACGCGGATTATCATTCAAAATCAACACAACACATTTATAAAATATTATTTGTAATTCAATAAAAAGTATCAAGCCTACAATCTGTCAAAATTCGAAAACAGACGAATCGTTCGAACATCATAAAATTTTAAGGTTTCGGAGAAAAAGGTGTAAATTTTTCGAAGTAGTTTATTGACGTAATTTTGACCTCGATAATGGACGTGAAATCACTACTAAAGTCTCACGTATACACTAGAGACTCTATTACATATATACGCCAAAAATTGTATTATTCTAATATGTGTAAGTAGGTAAAATGTTACTAAAGATGCCGTTAGCAAAAATGGCACCCATTTAGGGACTGTAGCCTTGAGAATAAGCATTCTTGAAACAGGGTTAAGCTTTGACAAATGAAAATGAGCATTTTATCATTATTAGGATAAAACATCTAATTAACACTAACATTGTGTAACTGGTGGCGCTATCTTGGTCAATAAAACATTCATGAATGATCCTTCTGTCTTCAAACATTAATCCCTTCCCTATATGTGAGTCACACATTTTACTCTCAGTACGGAATCATGTTTGGTACAAAAAATGATTCTAGAAGTCTCCTTTATCAATAAAAATGTCTGGTGTTACAAAGTGAGTCTTGATTTTAAATTGACTGACATTTATTAAAAATGTGCAGTATATTTGGACACCCTATAATTAAATGAAATGAACAATGATTAGATGTTATTTGACGGAATGTTGATCAATACTCGTTTGATTTTGAACTCGGTTACTCTTTTATGCTCCGTAGCTGAAGTATACTCACTCAGCGGGTATTCTTCTTTCATGTTATACTAATGTACTTACACCATGTTGCCCAAATTGGACAGCCCTCAAAGTGATACACTTACAAGACCGTGGTTACTTTCTGTTTCTTCATAGCCAATGCATCTTCACTCAGTAAGCAATCTTCTTCCAATTCATTAAGACTGCTCATGTACTGGTTTATCATTGGTTTCTGCCATCCTTTCTTTTCTCCATGAAGCTGTAAATAACACGGGTACTTTGATGTTCACCAATAGAACACGACACTAAAAACCCTACCAAATATGTATAAAACATTTACTCTATATACATAACACCAAAGAGAAAAACAACTCGACCGAAATTTTAATTTTAATTTTTGTCTACAGGTATGCAAATGGCACACCCAACATTTCTAAAAAATGGTTATTTAACTTTTCATAGCAAATATTCTATTATAATTCTGTTTATAAAAGTGAAACAAGTTTTGTTTTATGTTGTGTCCAGGTATGCAATCCGTTAGACCTTTCTTTAACATTGCATATCAAAATCATTGCGTCTGGCTTCGTCCCTCTCTGTCAGACACTCAGGTGAGTAGAGCAGGGGGAAAGGACACAGTCTTTGTAAAATTCCATCTTGGTATCCAAGTTAATGTACCGATCTTTCCACACCTTCTCGAATGGCTTGGATGGCTTTAGTGTTTGTTCCATCTGCACTACAGTAAGCACCAAGGCATTTAAAGTGCCCCACTACATTGATGTTGTCTTCATCTCCCAAAGGGATTGTGAGGACTGTGCTGAGAGAATGACCAATTGATAGAATCTCGTTTTCCACATTGAAGCACATTCGCAATCAAAGCTTACCAGCTGCTACACGTATGGTTTCTGTTGTCTCTGCACACTTAATGTCCGTCTCTTTAAACAGAGCTATGGCCAGGCCCGCCCAAGGGGTGGGCGGGGGGGGGGGGGTTGGCAAAGGGGGCATTTGCCCCGGGGCCCGGGTTCATTTTTCAGTTCATTGGTCTTTCATTTTTTAAAGTTTGAAAAATGAAAAAAGAAAAGGAAAGAAGAAGAAGAAGAAGAAGAAGAAGAAGAAGAAGAAGGAAAACGAAGAAGATAAAGTTTTAAAATAACAACATTTGATTGAATTATTAAATCAAAAGAACCGAAAGTAATAAGAAATAAGTTTTTAAATGATTGAACGTCGAGGGTTGAACTTGACCCTACTGTTAACAGTAGGTTGACCCAGTACTGTGCATCAGGATTTAAGTCCGCAAGTGCAAGTACGCAATCAATTAACCGCAATGCTAAGCACAACAGAGTAACATTATGAATATGACCAGTGTCGGATTTAAGAGTCCGCAGGCACTGACCGGACCCCTTAAATATTGCTTTAAAGCCGTTTCCCCCCTCCCCCCCCCCCAAAAAAAAAAAACAAGTGTTTCGCCAAAATGTGTCAGTTGTTTAGTCATAGGCTGAAATGCATATTTAAAAAAAAGAAAATTGTTGATGTTATAACGGAATTCCAAGCTTCCGATTTCGACATCCTTAGTGGCAAAATTCTAAAAAAATCCAAGAAAGGTGCAGAATTCGGCACCTATATCTTAGCAATAAAATAAATTAAATGGTTTCCTCCTATGAAAGAGTCCCTGGTTTCATGTGAAATATGTAAATGTACAAATACACACACCCTTACATTTAGATCAAGGGTGCAGAGAGGGAGAGGGGGGGGGGGCACTCGTAGAAAATTGAAAATAGAACCCCGGTCCATTATCTGAACTTAACTATAGAGCTTGGGAACTCAGATGAAGACCTACACTGTAAATTAGGTGTTTAGATCCTAAACACAAATCTAAACACTATTTTGTCCAGACTTTTGACACATGTCGAATTGCTAAACACGTTTAGATGCTACACGTGTTTAGCATCTAAACATGTGTAGTATCTAAGCGCTAAAGCTAAACACTAGTTTGTCCAGACTTTTGACACACGTTTAAATGATAAACATGTCTGTGACATTAGCATGTTTAGCATTTAAACGTCATGATCATCTTAATGTTTAGAATGTAAACATACAAAAATGATAGCATGTTTAGATTCTAAACATCTTCCAAAGGAGCTGCAAATCAATATAGTTTTAACATATTTCTGTGGAACAAATAAAATTCGTAGTAGGACGCCATTTTGGCGTGGATGTGGGAGACCCATTTTCAGGTAAGACAGGATATAAGTTTTGTTGAATTTTGGTAATCGCCATGCGTGTACACCATCGCATGCATAGTAAGCTTACACAGTCATGGCAGTACTAATACATTGCATCTAAATCCATGCACACTGCATGATATGACAACAAATTTGAACATGTACATTCGTGATGCACATAATATTGATATTGTGTAAAATCATGAAACTGCAATGTATTAGTACTGTATGTGTGTAAGCTTACTATGCATACGATGGTGTACACACATGACGATCATCAAAATTCAACAAAACTTATTTCCTGTCTTACCTGAAAATGCGTCTTCCACATCCACGCCAAAATGGCGTCCTACTACGAATTTTATTTGTTCCACAGATGCGTTCTGCAAACCAAAAAAGGGATTTGAACCCTCCATATTCATTGGCTTCGATGATCGCGTCTCAGCAAAATTTCAGATCAGCAAACGACCACGGCTGCAATTATTTCGACCAATGAAACGCGCCGTTTGATGTCACGTATTCAGAAAGTGTTTAATTGCTAAATGGTCATGTTTAGATGACGTTTAGCATAATTGTTTGTCCCTGCCAATACAGTGTTTAAAGTCTAAACAGTAACAGCTAAACATGTTTAGCAAGCGATTAGCCCTTGTAGACGCTAATGTTTGAAACACTTAATGATATTTAAACACGTGTCAGATATCTATGCACATTTGATGTTTTACGTGTTTAGAGGTGTTTAGGAATAAATCACGTTTAGCTTTTCGTAAGTGTTTAATCTCTAAACATTACATTTGCAGTGTAGTACGTGGAAAATAGTGTATTAAATTAAAAGATCTTTATAAGAACATTTAAACTACTACCTAAAATGTCATCTAAAATGGGATAATGAAGACAAAATTCAAGGTAAGCAAAATTAAAGAGTTACAACTTCTTTCTGGCATTCAACGAAATTCATTCACGAATTATCCACATGTATTAACTTTGTTTGAAACAATTTATGAACATTTACTTTGCTTGAAGTTGTTGTCATAATGGTCCACTTTATGTGACAGAATTTAAAATGTAAA